>VXAV01008079.1:68839-83194 GCA_013399715.1 Alectura lathami | reverse complement strand
TTGCACTAGATGGAGTGGACAGAAGAGTTTTGTATTCTGAGTTTATGTTGGTGAGGTTGAATAATACCAGACAATTGATATTTGGTTCTTATTTCAGGCTGTGGCAGATACTAGCCATTGCAATTACCAAAAGTTTGATTTTTGATTGCACATTTCTGGTTTCCTTATTTCCTTTTCATGTCTAAACAACTCTAGTTAGAGAGTATACATTTTCATTTCATTTACGTGTCACAGAGTACAAAAGGTGAAAGACTGGAAAAGAATATAAAATAAATACCAAGTAAAACGGCAAATTGAAACCTGTGCCTGGCATTCTGATTCCTGTAATCATTCTGTTCTCTATAGCAGTTCCAGGAGTATGAATGAAAAGGAGTAACGGCCAAAAACTAAGCTCTTCATTTAAGAGGAAAACTTTCCTTTTATTTTTCTTGCATCATCCTTTCACATATCTTACCCCTGCCTGATGAAACTCAAGAAAATTATAAATTCCAGAGCTGTTGCCTGTATTTCCATACTCATGACTAGTGAAAGATGGTACTGGGAATGAATAAAAATAATGCCTTATTTTTATTATTTATTTTATAATTCATTATGTCTATTATAGTCACAAAGATTTGCAGATTTTTTTCATAGAAGAAGATAGCAAAATAATATAGTTGGTCTATTCACACAGAGAGACAGAGGAAACAAGCAGATTCTTAAGAGAAAGAAGGAGGAGCATCCTGACTGCTAAAGGAAAAGGAACAGTGCAGATTGGTGATCTTCACTTAGGAGAAAACAGCTTTGCATCCTGAGCCAGTCAGGAAAATCAAAGTGAAATGCTACTGCTGAGAAACCTTTGACTCAGCCCTTGGTTACCAACAATTGAGTGATATGCTCTCAAAAACAGAATGCACATAATTTTCTTGAAATATCTGGACTTAAGAACTGTTATATTTCAGAGTATTTATATGTAAGTTGTGTTCTCTAACAGTAAAATGAAATTGTGCATACTGCCATTCACAAATGAGAAGGCATTTAACACATTACTCTTCATGTTAGATAAGGGATATCTATGGATTAAAAGTCCATAATGGGATTACATTATAATCCACAGGTAAGAGCAGGATTCATGTCAAAGGATTCTAATTTATATTTTCATTAAGCTTTCCTCTTACTTTTAAAGATTAACTGTCAGGACAATATCTGACATACCTGATACAGCAACAGAAAGGATTTCTGTGGTTTTCAGTTTATATATCTGACAGTAACACTAATAGAAGAGCTGCTTGCTGAGCAGTTTTGAAAGGTTTGCTCTCAAAGGTTTATGAGTTTGTTTAGAATGTAGAGGGAAGTGCATAGTAAGAGCACATTTTTTAAAAATTCCTGATATAAGTGCATTCAAGACTAATGAGTAATTCAAGAAACTTAAAGGGCTTGATGTAAAAAGGAATTAGATATGTTTGATATGAATAATAGTGTTACAGATATGTCGGAGGTTAAAAAACACAACACGTGGTAGAGACAGACACGACACAGATGTTGCAAGTATAGAGAAAGGCAAGCTTTTTTTATTACGCAGGCAAGCATCTTTATATATGTTATGTTTCTATTGTTTAAAGGAATCAGACCGTACACGCGCCCGTTCTGTATGCTGATTTGTCATTCCTCTGTGTCCATACGGCGTACACATAGGGTTCTCGCAATCTGATTGGTGGTGACGTGGTGTAGTTTATGTGTACTTCCAAAACTTGTTCTCCTTTCTTCTGTTGTTGTTCTCGTCTCTTAGCAACACATCTGTATCTTAATTACTACATCCTGTTTCTCTCCATACTGTTCGTACCTTGCATTGTTCTCTATGGTTATGCATTGTTCACTACAGTTATGACTTTCCATTCTGTTTCTTCTAGCTGGTGCCATCCAGTCTCCTCCACATCTCCCCTTTTTTGTTTCTGAGCCACAAAAATGGCAGTTAGAAATTTCTGCAGAGCCCTTTACAGAAATCTCAACAGACAATGGAGAACCATTACAACTACAATGATCTCCAGTAGAACTATCAGTCCTGTTTTCAGCAGTCCCTTCAACCATCCAGTTATTCCCCATCCTGACAATAGATTGTTCAACCAGTCAAACCATCGTCTATTTGCAATTTACCCAATCCTTTTCTCATGTTCTGAATACTCTTGTGTATCGACTCGCTAAGATCAGATAAGTTCATACAACACATTCCATCAAAAGTATCCTGAAGCTCTTGCATTGCTAGCTTGAAAGAATAAGGGGAAATTCTGCCATTAAGCAACCAGAACAACATGCATGAATTGAATGAATATACATGTCAAATGGAAGAAGCTAAAATTCTAACTTCATCAGGAAGGAAAAAGTTTTGCTCATAGCCAGATAATACATGAACTCTAAAAAGCTCATTTGAATCAGTAATGAATCATGACGTGATCTTTAGCCTGAACTCTTCATATCACATAAATGATATAAAACCAAAATGACCTCCTAATATTAGAGGTCTTACATTTTCTTTTCTAATTCTTTTTTTTTTTATTATTATTTGGAGGTGGGAGAGGAGAAGAAGAAGGGAGAAATTTTCAAAGTTTAATATGTGGTTCTGCTCTTATATAAAGAAGTGAGTTGTAACACTTTTGATTCTATTACTTACAGCATGCATGCAAGTAACTTCCAGAACAACCTTTACTTTTCATATGAGTTTTGTGTTGTCTTATTTTGCTAAAATAGGTGATATAGAAACACATCTGTAATTCAAATTGTATTTTCTATGGCTGATTTATACTAATTCTTCCTCCTGTCAAGTAAGAGAGATATACATCTCAAATCCAAGGTATGGCTAGAGTAAGCCTGTCCCAAAGATCTATGCTGTCAACACAATGTTATTCAAACATTTATTTAGTTTTCAATTAGACATTGATAACTTGGGGATGAAACTAGATAAGCCTTTATTACCCTTGTGTTTGGATTCTCAGTGAATATACGTGCGCATAAAAAATATTGCAACTCTACTATTAGAGGGGCAAGGAACCTGAACAGTTGCAATAAGGTATACACAAGAAAACAAACTTTTTGTGCTGTAGCACACACCTCATAAAGAATCATAAGGTAATAATAGAATAATTTGTTAAATGCTTAAAATCATTTGTTAGGTTTTTTTGTTAGATATTCAATTTGAATGATATTCAAGATGTTTCCACCTGTTTAAAGAATTAGTGGAAGAGATCTCCTGGGAAACTGTCATTAGGGACAGAGGAACTGAGCAGAACTGGAAAGAAAGAAAACTTTTGAAGACCTCTCTATTCCCATGCATAGGAAATCAGCCAGAGGAGGCAGGAGGCTGAACATGGGCCTGCTTGTCAAACTGAGGGGTAAGAAGAAAATGCACCGTCAGTAGAAGCATGGACGTGTGGCCTGGGAAGAATACAGGGATGCCATCCAGACATGCAGAGATGGGATCAGGAAACCCAAGGCTCAGATGGAACTAAACTTGGCAAGGAATGTAAAAAATAACAAGATGGGATTCTGTGGGTACACTGGTCAGAAAAGAAAGGCCAAAAACAGTGTACTACCTGTTTTTGCCTGGCAGAACTGGCAACAACAGACATGGAGAAAGCTGAGGTACTCAACAGTCTTCACTGGCAGTCTGGCTTCCCAGGTCTCTCAAGTCCCTGAACCTCCAGATGGGGGTTGGGAGTGTGAAATCCAGCCCAGTGTAAACAAAGAGCCAAGTTCAAGACCACCTGATGAAACGGAATGTGTCTAGGGGGTCCGATGGCATGCATCTCAGGGGACTAAAGGAACTGGCTGATGTGGTTGCCAAGCTGCTCTCTATCATACTTGAAAAAGTTGTAGCTGTCATGTGAAGTCAGTGTGTGTAAAAAGGGAAACATTACTCCAATTTTTAGCAAAGGGAGAAAGGAAGATATGGGAAACTTCAGACCAGTGAGCCTTATGTCTGTGCTTGGGAAGACTGTGGAACAGATCCTCCTGGAAGCTGTGTTAAGAAACATGCAAGATGAAGGGGTAATCAAAGACAGCCATGAACGATACCTGACCAATCTGGTAGCCTAATTGCCACCAGATATGTACAATTTCAGTTTCGGTTGGGACAAAGTTGATTTTTTTCACAGTGTCTGGTATGAAAACAGTGTTGGTAACACACCAGTGTTTTACTTTTTGCTGAGCAGTGCTGTACAGAGCCAAGGACATCTCAGTTTCTCTGCTTCTTGTACTGTCCTTCTATTAAAGGGGACCGAGGAGGCACAAGTTTCTGGGATGGGATAGAACCAGGATGGTTTCTAGGAGGGGACAGAACCAGGACAGCTGACCTAAACTGGCCAAAGTGATATTCCATATCATACGACATCATGTAAGAAGAACCTATACAATTGTGGGGAGTTGGCTCGGGGGGTTGCCACTGCTCGGAGACTGGCTGGGCATCTGTTGGCGGGTGGTGAGCAATTATGTTCTGCACCACTTGTTTTGTAACTATTTATATCTCTTTATATATTATTATCATTACTGTCATTTGTCTCTTCTTTTTCTGTCTTAGTAAATAGTTTTTATCTCAGCTCTAGAGTTCTACTTTTTTCCTGATTCTTTGCCCCATCCCACTAGAAGAGGGGGCAGTGAGCAAAAGGCTGTGTGGTGTGTACATCTGATTGCTGGGTTTAACCACAAAAATAATGATAATTAAATTTTTATTTAAATACAAGTGTCACACTTAACTTTTGCCCTTTGCTTGTTGCAATATATTGTGACAGAATTTCACATTCTTTAATATAGATAATCACTTTGCATTTTATAGATTGAGGCCCTTTAGTACTTGCAGGTAGACAAGATTTAAAGTTTGAATGTTAGTAACTAAATTTATTTTTATTTTTCAAGAGGGCTTTGTAGATTTCTTATACCTTTCAGGCCTGTAGAAACCACCAAAGCCATTTTGACTGACCTATCACTACAGGATTTCAAACTAGTAATTACCACTTCAAACCCATAAGAGATTTTTCTAACCTATAGCACATATTTAAAGAAGCTATATGATTTACAGACTCTAGATGATACAAAATTAGTCTCATTCCCGTTTAAATCATACCAGAATTGTTGAACTATGATAAGGTATGTTTGTACTGTGTTGATTCTTACTTTACATTCTAACAGTTATATTTTCTTATTTTTTTTCTCTATTTCTGTAAAAATACTTCAACATTTCACTATACACTTTCTTCTTTAATGTTCATTAATGACCTTTGTATTTTTTCCTCTTCCCCCATCACCAACATTGTTTGATATGTGAAATGATCATTCAAAATAAAAGTTTCTAATGCAAATTGAGCAAAAATATAAAGCTCAGTGTTGAAGGCTCAGAAAACAGGAAGCCAACCAAATGAATTGACATTAGCTAATGCATTATCCTGCCCTCCCCCCTTTTTCCCCCTCAAACAAATGCTGGACTTGAAATATTTTATTGAACTGTAATGAGAATACCTATACAGGAAACTAAGAACCAGAAATCAGAGGTTGCAGTTTAATGCAACACCACAGAACAAATTATTTCATTTGTTAAAACATTAGTTCAGTTCTTTTGGACAGGTCCGTGGCATGTTTGGGATTTAAAGATGCCCAAGGATTATGTGGGTATCTCAAAAAGTACAGTACTAGACTATAGTACTATACTAAAACTAAAGTACTAAACTAAAGAAGTTGTCATCTCAACAGTAATTACTATACATTTTGTAATTTTAGATAGACTGTCCATCAAACACATTACATTTATTTTAATTCTTTGCCCAAAAATCTGTTAGTTTCCAAAATGTTTGGAGAATATTTTATGTACTAATGAGGATAAATACCAATTGTCTATAAAAGAAAATAATGTGAATTTGCATAAATATGGGCAAAAAAAAAGAATCTTATGTAAGACATGTAAATTAGAGTATTGGCAGACTTTGACCTGCTTTGTTTTAGGTTGGGTTTTCAGAAACACCCTTTTATGTTTTGTTTTGTTATGCTAAAATACACAAATTGATTTATTGTCCTGTTCATGCTTCACATTAAGCATTTCAGTACTCTCATTGACATTAGGAGATTAAAGTTAAGCATGTGCAAAAGATCTGCACGACTCTAAGTTTTGCTGTAAGATTATAATTTGTAATTACTTATAACTCTCTCAGTTTCTGTTTTCTATTAATAAATTAGCATTCCAAAGGCTAGATCTTGATTTATGCTGTGGAAGATCAACACACAGATGTTTAAGTTCTTCACACAGCTCTTGATACCTGCTTCATGGTGTGTTTGACTATTCAGTAACTCTGGAGTAAAAATGCTTACCCACAGAAAATTCTGGGAACATCTATAATTAACCTGAATATGAAAAAAGGAAAAAGAGAAGCAGTGCGTTCTTGCAGCCAGGAAGGCCAATGGCATCCTGGGCTGCATCAAGAGAGGGGTGGGCAGCAGGGAGAGGGAGGTGATCGTCCCCCTCTACTCTGCCCTTGGAGGGCCTCACCTGGAGTACTGTGTCCAGGCCTGGGGCCCCCAGTACAGAGGGGATGTGGAGCTGTTGGAGCGGGTCCAGAGGAGGGCCACCAAAATGATCAGAGGGCTGGAGCACCTCTCCTGTGAGGAAAGGTTGAGGGAGTTGGGATTGTTTAGCTTGGAAAAGAGAAGGCTCCGGGGAGACCTCGTTGCGGCCTTCCAATACTTCAAAGGAGCTTACAGGCAGGAGGGGGACCGACTTTTTACACAGGTGGATAATGGTAGGACAAGGGGGAATGGGCTAAAACTGACAGAGGGGAGGTTTAGGTTGGACATCAGGAAGAAATTCTTCCCTGAGAGAGTGGTGAGGTGCTGGAACAGGCTGCCCAGAGAAGTTGTGGCTGCCCCATCCCTGGCTGTGTTCAAGGCCAGGCTGGATGGGTTCCTGGGCAGTTTGATCTGGTGAGCTAGTGGCTGGCAGCCCTGTCCACAGCAGGGGGGTTGGAACTAGATGATCTCTGAGGTCCCTTCCAACCCAAGCCATTCTATGATTCTATGATTCTGTGAAAAGTTATTTTCCAGAATCATTCAGCCATTGCCAATTACACTGAGATTGCATAAAATGTGCTGGTGTTTCTTTCCTTACATATGAAGAAGATGATAGTTTCTCAAAGGTACCTAACAAGGTGTTACTCAAACATATATCAGTAAAAGGTTAATTTGGACCTGTAACCTTGCATAAAATGTTATGGTTATTTTTCTAAGTCACATTTTTCAGAATCTCCTTAAATGAAGAACACCAAATGAAATGTTATTTAATAACCCTAGAGCTACTGGGTACATCCGTGTTAGTACAAATAAAAAGTGGTAAGCCAATCATTAAAGTTTGTACTGTGTGTGTTCCTTCATATGTCTATCTCATCAAGGTTTGCACAGTGATTTCTGAGGCGAGGAAGTCTGCCTGTCAGCTTTCCTTACACATCCAGGAAAAATGAGCACAACAGAAACTGACTTCAAGCAGTATTCACTTCTGATTTGTTACTTTTCATCCCAGGCTTGGGCTATGCCCCATTACTTCCTACATACTGTTTCAGTGCTTGAATCTGTCAGCAAAAAAATAGTGAGAAGAAGAAAAATGCTACTAGAGCACTGAAGACAGGGAACACATTACATTTATTTTAATTCTTTGCCCAAATAACTATTAGTTTCCAAAGTGTTTGGAGATGATTGTAAGTACCAATAAGGATTAAAAGCATTTGTCTATAAAAGTAAATAATGTGAAATTTGTAGCCTGAGAAAGCTCAGTAATTTGCAAGGAGTTTTAACATCAACGTGTCAGAAAGTTTCAGATTGAAACTCTGATCCAAACAGCTAGGAGAATAACAGAGAAATATCACTGGCTCCTGGTCATGATGCTATAAGATCAACCTCTTAGATTTCATAGATGATAAAATGACAGTTACTAATGTAGTTTCTTTTTGGGATAGTTAACCATTCTCAGAGTATTCCTGCCTGCAGTATAATTTCTAACAGTTGTACAGTCTTGGTCATTGGTACCTTATGGAGGCTGGGTTTAAGGGGGCAGCAACTTGTACTGAAAATCGAAGCAGCAGCAGTACCTTTTTTAACTAATGATCAAAGAAAACAACATTTGTAGTACATATAATGTATAAGGAAACTGTTTTCTTGTTTGCGTACTTAGGAACATTTCCCAGTCAATGACTGTGTCAGCTTCTCCACTGAATGGCGAGGCTTTCAAGTTTCCTCCTACTTAAAATAGAATTTCCAGCTGGGATTCTACTGTATTGTATACATCTTCTTACTTTCATATTTTGTATCTTGCTGATGATATGGTATTGATTTTGTCTTACTTGTGCCTTTCAGTTGTTGTGGAAAAATAATTTTCATTTTCTTCTTTTTTTTTTTTTTCCAATCCTTGTTCAGCAATACTACACACATACTTGCAAAGACATAGAGTTCACACTGGTTGGTATCGCGAGACATTTTCAGTCTTTCTCCCTGTACTTTTTTCACTTCAGCTCTTTCAAACATCCCACTGGAAGTGACCCACAAAGCTACTTCACTCTGTTAACAAGCAGCAGAAAATCTGATGATTTGCTCACTGTCCTTTTCCATGCCATCATCACACTCAGAACACCTCCTTAAGTTCCATAGTTGTAAGGTCTGATGTATGTTTAGTGGGAGTAAAAGGCAGGCTGAACACCTTCTCTTATCCAAGGACTGGAGAAATTAAGGGCTGGCTGTTGGAAGATGAATGTGAGAACAAAGATAATAGTAAGTTCTTACTGTGAATCTCTCATTTTTTTTGCAATTTTTACAAGCCTATTGAAAATTCCTCTTCTTTGTCTTGCAAATTCTCTCTCGGATACAGCGGAGCTGATGGAGAACAACAGCTTTAGCTCTACCAGATATAGATCTAGCCACATCCACAAAAATGTACACATTGAATAGTATTGTGATGGCTCTTGACTGACAGAAATTCAGCAGCACAGAAATCTGCAGCCTGTATTTTAAATTAGGAAACAGCACAACATGAAATGACACTGAAGTTCAAAAGATAACAGGGAATCTCATTAAAATGACTCACATTGAAAACATTTTGAGTTGAAGAGAATACAAAAATAGCAATGCCCAAGGCTAATACTTTTCATAAAATCTCTCTCTGTGATGTGGATTCACCACCAAAACTAGATCATACAGCCCTTCTAATATCTAGCATGTTCAGCCAGATTAAAAGGGTTTCAATCCACACTTACTTAAAAGGCAGTTTCTGTTCACAAAATCTCCTCAGGTTTACATATTTTTAAAATAAAGTTCCAAAGAACATGCTGGATTTCATTTAAAGTTTCAGGGAAATAAATAACATCTTAAAAATAAAATCATAATGCATAAATTACACAGCAGTACCAGGAGACTTAAAATGGTGAAATTGAGCCATTTGAGTGTGAATTTAATAACCTTATTATAGTCCTTATGTTCCACCGCTTTCGTCCTACAAGAGTACTCTCTCCATGTACTCTGAATCAGTCCTAAGGTATGGACTTGAGGTGTTCATGAATCTAGAATACCAACATTCAGTACTAATGAAAGTAGAGTCATTGTAGCTCAGTATTCAGAGTGCCGTTTCTCTACCAGGATATTAAATGAAAACGGTGCATGTGAACTCCTGCCCTTTTCGGAAGTTTTGACATCTAATTCAAGGATATACATTATATGCCTTCATCCACCTCAGGACACAGTCTTGATGAGAGAGCTTTAAAGAAGAACATAACTTTAATGTACCTACCTGAGATTTTCTCTCAAAACTAGATGAGATTTTTAGCTTGTTTGTTTTTCCATTTTGGTGCTGCTGATGGTGAATAGTTTCTTCAAGAAGTCTTCAGTCTTTGGCTTATCAGTTTTCATAGATCGTTCTGAGTAGTTCCAATGGAAGATGTACTCAGATTTACAAGGATTTAAGTGTTTATGTGCCCTAGAAATAACAACAACAACAACAACAACAATAATACAGTATTTTGCCTTGAAAGCCAACTTCCTGGATTATTTTCTGGTAAAAGTTGTGGATTTGTTAGGGTTTGGTCAGTTTTGGCAGCTGAAGATGGGGCTCAGAGTTAATCATATCTTCTGACTTCAGCTCTTACTCTTTCTTCATTATTCACAGACAGTAGTTAGTGGGGATTGCTATAAATAATTATAACTGATTCAGTTATGCAAGCAGGAAAACCTATATCCAGTGCTGCCTTCCATATTTACAGATAGCATCAAGTAGCAGAAAAGCATTCTAATGATCAATAAAGCTCATTTAAACTACTGATTACATTCATACGCTTTCTCATCAAAGAGGTTTAAATTAAACGTCTTAACTGAAGTTCCTTAATTCATTCATAATACTTCTTTCTGCTCAAGAACTTCTTACTAGAAGACCTATTATTTTAATGGTTGGATACATTACTGGATTTATGGCTGGTGAATAAATCATCACTAATATCATTGAAGTATTGAAGCGGGTGTAGATCAGAGTAGTGGATGTGTCACATAATATGAATTTGAGAAGGCTGTGCATGTGCTCAAATTTTCTTCCGAGATGGTTATCGATGGGCAAATAAAGAGGCATAGTGTAAAAAATCTATGCATACCCAGCAACTCTTTAATGTTTCCTATATTTAAACCCTAACTGAATCACAGAATCACAGAATGGCCTAGGTTGACTTGGACCTCTGATCCCTCCCTTACTTACGCAGGGACACTCAGAGCAGGGTGCTCAAGACCATGTCCAGGTGGCTTTTCTAGATCTCTAAGGAGGAGGCTCCACAACTTCTCCGGACAAACTGTGCCAGTGCTATGTCATCCGAACAGCACAGAAGTTCTTCCTGATGTTTAAAAAGAACATCTTGTGTTCAGCTGGTGGCCACAGAAATAATCCTTAATAATTTTGCATACAGCCAGGCATAGTGATGAATGTTGAAAAAAACAACATCAAAAAATAAAATTGTGTGTCAAAAGAAGGGCAGCAAAGTTGGTGAAGGGCCTGGAGCACAAGCCTCATGAGGAATGGCTGAGGGAGCTGGGGCTGTTTAGTCTGGAGAAGAAGAGGCTCAGGGGAGACCTCATTGCTCTCTACAACTATATGAAAGGAGGTTGTGGTGAGGTGGGAGTTGATCTCTTCTCCCAGGTAACTAGTGATAGGATGAGAGGTAATGGCCTGAAGCTGCACCAGGGTAGATTCAAGTTGGATGTTAGGAAAAACTTCTCTGAGAGAGTGGTCAGGCATTGGAACAGGCTGCCCAGGGAGGTGGTGGAGTCACAGTCCCTGGAGGAGTTCAAGAAACGTGTAGATGTGGCACTTAGGGACATGATTTAGTGGGCACAGTGGTGTTAGGCAGACAGGTGGACTAGATGATCTTAGAGGTCTTTTCCAACCTTTATGATTCTATGATTCTATGACATTCTTACTCTTACACTAAATCATTTTAAAAAGTATTTTTATATTTTCCAATTCCTCAACATCAAGTGCATCAATGCATTTCCACCACATTTCACCACATCTTCTCAGAAGTTACCTTGTTGAATCAATAGTGAGAAATGTTCAAGCAGTTGGTGGCTAACCACAGACATAATTTGTATAGGTTCAGAGTGTTACTGCGTGTTTTTCTGTCTATCCATGAGCTCCTGCATAATCAGCTGGCACTCCAGTTTTCCTGAAAGAGGCTCCGTCACCCTTCTCAAATTTTCCTTCTTCTTTTTGCAAACTTTGCAATTTATATGGAAATAAAATGAAATTTATTAAGACATTCTCAAATACAGCCTTTCAGCTGTTTCTGTAATGTTCTTATAAAAGGAGATGAAGTTGTCAGAGGGAAAAAGACTAGAAATAAAGACATGATGTTTTAGGCACGGAGTTCTACTGTTGAGTTAAAGTCTACACAAGCCCTTGTAAATTTTTAAATACCACTCAGAGATACTTAATAATGTGTATTGTCTTGAGTGAGATGTGTTCTCTCCTTTTTTTCAGATACCATGGAAAGGAATGGAACAGGGAAAGATTTTTAATTCTGAAGGGATGCAACTGATGTACTTCAAGAGAGCAAGAAAACACTCTTTAAATTACCATATTGAATCTTTGTTACAATACTTAGTCCCAGAAATAAGTGAAAATATTTTACTTTAATTGTGAAACTGTGAAGGGAAAATGCAAAACGTTGTTCTCATTGCTAAACTGATACACACGGTGGCCATTATTAGCTGGTTTTCCTAGCAGCTTTTTGTCACAGATGGCCAGGTTTCAGCAGGCTCACACACCAAATATAGCTAAAATGTCATAAAACTCTGCAAGCTATTTTTGTCTCTTTATAGTGCTTCCATTATTTTTTTCTGTTCCACTTCACCCTGAAAGGAGAACTAGACTGGATTCATTCTGGCAGTACTTTCTTTACTTATCTTGAGATCAATGAGACACTTTGCATCCATACTTGTTATTCATTTCTTTAGCATCAGCAATATTGCCTATCTGGCAAACACAGAGCCCTGCAAATTAAAGCTAAGTTGTTTCTGTCACAGTGCTGTGACAATAAACTGCAGGTCCATCATGCTACATCGTACTGTAACCTCACTGTAGTCTATTGAGAACATGCATGCTTTTCCATAGCCATAATTTATACAAAGGAACTAATAAAAGAGCTAAATCAACTGATCTCAAACACTTTGGCAGCATTTTATTTTTGTCGATTATTAAAAAAAAAAAGAAGATAAAATTATCAACCCTTTTCTTCTCTTAGATCACCCTAACGAGACAGCCTGCTCAGAATCGAATTCAGGGAACTAAAGACCTCTTGGCTTCTATTCTTTATAGTCACCCTTGCTCTCTTCTCATGATTGAAAAGATAGAGTTGAAATCAAGGCAGCGAGAGACTGAGCAAACTTTGTAGAAGATGCTCAATTCATTGACCACATAGGATTTTCACAGAAATAAATCACTCCTAACAGTAAGAAGAATGACTGACTAACCAGTACACCAATCTGTAAGCAGAGAGAGGGGAAAGAAAGGCTAAGCATTAAGAGAGGAGCTTGAGTTGTGGAGATTGTACCCCAGATTTCCTTCCTGACCTTTCACAAACACATAATTTATTGAGGTTTATGTAACTTTTAATTTATGGAAGCAGTCTAAGACAAAAAAGAGAAAGCTGATTTAAGACTTCATATGTGGCTATAGATAAATCTAAGGCTGTCATAAAGAGCAACCTCAATTTGTTTTCTCATTCTGTATAGTTTTTTCCTTGTGAACTCAAGTGGTATAGCTACTAAGCAACTGTGTAGCACCAGGTGTTGCTATCAAGCAGTTGCCACTTTCCAAAAAACAAATGACTGCACTTGAACAATAAGAAAACTGTTTTACAGACTTTATGTGAGCATCCAGGGAACACTTCAAGGCAGTACACTGGAAATCAATTATATAAGAAGAATTGAGTTGAATGAACTTCCTTGAGGCCAAGCTTTTAATTGCACAATTGTTTTAGAATTCTCTTACTCATGACTTTTCAAACCTATTACAACTAAAGAAATAAGGAGATGGAGTACAGCCTGCTACGTAATTCAGGGACACATTTCTGAACTGTTGGTTATAATAATTTGTGTCAGAAAACAAGAGATGTTTTACCACTTGTCATATAGGCTATCCTGTAACACACAATATTTGTTGTTCATTCACCTATACATTTTGGATTTTTTGTAAATACTGACTATAAATTGTCATCTCATTTTAGATGCAGAGGAGGTGAAGTGCAAAAATTTAATGGACCTGATCCAATGCCTGTTGTAATCAATGAGACTCTCTCTGATGACTTAATTTGGCACTGAATTGGACAAAAAATGTTTACTCAAGGTCATTCAACTATATTCAGTGACAGATGAAGATACTGGTGTTTTTTGCGTTACAAGTCCCAGTGCCTGCTATTCAGAAAGAACTGAGAAGCAGAGATTTAGTTTGAGAAATAACTGAAAAACAGAAGGCCTCTGTTTATTTCTGCAATATTGTTTTGACAGTGGAACATTTTCTGACTTCTGATCATTTTTTCAACTGTCAGAGGTCTCCACCAATATTCTTAAAATAAATTCTTATTCTGTGGCAATTCATTCAAATGAAACCAATGAAAGGTGCAGAGAAAAGTATTGCACTTAATAGAGCTAAGCAGAGTATGGTGTACAGAAATGTACAGCTTTATTTGAAGAACAGTTTAACTGGAGAAACCTATTTCACTTTCTTTACTTTTTCTATTCAAGCTGAAAACGAGCATGAAAAATATTTTAGATCAGCTTAGGTGATTGGACTTGCCCTCCCTTTCCTTTCCTTTCCTTTCTCTCTTT
>VXAV01008079.1:34813-68734 GCA_013399715.1 Alectura lathami | reverse complement strand
TTCTTTCCTTTCCTTTCCTTTCCTTTCCTTTCCTTTCCTTTCCTTTCCTTTCCTTTCCTTTCCTTTCCTTTCCTTTCCTTTCCTTTCTTTTTTCTTCTTTTGTCTTTTCACAATATCTGTTCCTTCTTCCCCTCAAAAACGGGTCTTGTAGACCTTCTAAAATAAATCAACATTTCAAGACATATTTGTAAAAATGTAACCTATTGAAAATAAATTCTGAAAATTAAATGCTACTTTACCTATTTTTATATGTGACCTGTCAACTCTAATTTTCAAATTCACTTGTCATAGCTCAGCAAAACCTCACATAATTTAAATTCCTTTAGCAGGCACTGCATAGTCTGCTAACCTGGACAAGTAGTGTGATCTGCCTTGTGGCAAGCAAGGCATGTGCATAGAATTAGGGTGAAAATCAGTTCCTTGGCTTGAAATAATGTGATAAAATGAAAACCAAACTTACTACTAAACTTGTCTTCTTTCTCTCTCTGTGTTTTTTAAACCCTTGCAGGACTGTGTGCCTTACTAACTATGAAGAGCTGTACATCATTAAATGAGACTGTAATTGTAATTCCGACTGAATATCGGAATATTTTTCTTTAGGATTTTATATTCTCTGGACAGTTTGAAGTATTTATACTTACAACTGCCAAGATTTTCACATTCATTAGCATGCCACTTTCCCAATGTACTGAATTAAAAGAATATGCGTAATATGGTTGATCTGTATGTCACATGGGAGTATATGTATGATGTGATGACATTGCACGGCAGATTTCATTGCACGGCAGAGGAATGAAGACAGAGGAATGAAGGAAGAGGATGGCAAAGAGCAGTTGACAAGAACAAAGGAAAAATGAATCTGAACTGTGTAGTTCTGAGGTCAGTATCTTGCCTGCATCATGATACAGGAACCTTCCATATTTGAATAGCAATTGGATAGTCCCAATCACTGTGTCAATATACTCTAGCAGAAAAGAACTTGGGCAAAGATGTCCATCAATGTCATTGGAAAAGTTTTCAGAAATGCCTTTGTTATATGTGCTACACTATTCATCATTCACTGTCACCTTTAAAATGTTTCAAGTTATCTGTATTGTGGCAAGACAGTGGAAAATGTGGAACCTTTCAGATTATCTATTTTTAATGTCTGGAATTCTATTAAATGTTTTCCACAGTATTTGTCACTGGAGACTACCTGAAATATGTCATTGACTATACTGACCTTGTTTTCGACATTGGTTCAGATGTTGATTGACTACCTACAATTACAGAGGAAGTACAGTATGAGAAGTGATTTGGCTCCTGAGGTAGAAGTTAGTTTTCTCCTCTCAAATGAATTCTAAGTTAATCTCTTGTCACACACCAATAAATAATTTCAAACAACAGGACTTTCAGATATAGCTATTGAATTGCTGTCAAAACCTATTAAACCACCTACTCAAAGATCTTACTGCAGAAATTTTAGGGAATTTATTTCTTGGGCAAGAGAAGGAATTGAAAATTCCACTGAGGAAGTGTCCACTCTGGATATAGATTTTCTGTCAGGGTAAATTAATTCGATATGTAATTAAAATATATGGTTAAATTCTAGCATGTTTTTCTCTTCTTATACTTGAAAATGTCTCACATGATTTTAGTATAGGAAACTGATGCAGGTTTACATATATATATATATATATTATTTAATACATAAAGGAAATTATTTCTTAAAAACATGCTAGTACTGTGTAAGTAGCGCCGGAGTTTGGAAACAATAGGTCCTAGTTTTAAAACAGTAGTAATGTTAGTGAGTTAAAAGAATAAGTGTCAGCATTGTAGCTAGAATCATTTATGGAAGTTTAGAACTTTGCCTGTATCCTAGATTTGTAATGCTTTTAATAATTATGGAAATCATTATTATTATTATTATTTTTTCGTAATAATACAATCGTCATTCTTAGTAGAGAACTACAAAAAAAGCTTAGTAAAGGAAGTGAAAGCATCTTGAACATGTACGTGTTGATTAATCTTGTTGAATGCTCCCTTCACAAATCTCTCTCTCTGTAAAAGCAGAGATATTTGTGTGTATATGCCTATATATGAAACAGAAAGCAAAATCAGAAATTACTATTTTACCGAATAATATAATGATTTGAACCTCTGAAACCTTCTTTGATTGAACACACTTATTATTAGCCCATAATATATCTCCTGTATGATTTCTCTGGAAGTGTTTATAATCATTTCCACAGTATTACACTAGAAATAATGAAGGTAAGAGATGGTTATCATCTGGTTATCTGGTTTCACGTGTTTAATACAGATTTTAGTTAGTCTTTTCTTCTTTTTCTATGTCTTTCTGTCTCTCTTTTTTTTCCCCATCATGACTCACAACTCTGTAATTTTGTGGAAATAGTGATATCCATGATAATTTCTCATTTATTCTTGGTGTATATATATATTTATGCTGAGCAAATCACAGTTTTCTTTTCAGCAGAAATAGACTAGAGAGAGCTGATGACTTTGCCTAATAGCAGCAAGTTGAACATATATATTGGGTACCTAGCTAAGGAAAAGAACTACTCTGAAATCTGTCACCACATAACAGAACTCTGTCTAGATTTTCTCTTGTGAAGTGGATTGTAAAGTTTTAATAAAGTATTGATTTTTTATTATTATTAATCTCTTATAGAAATGCATAGCTCAAGTCAGCAAAACCTAATGGACTTGGGAGAATACATTGTACAGAAAGTCAATTGATTTAGACTACATCTCTATTTCAGACTGCAAGGACGTGGAAAATATCCTATAATGTGTATTTGCGATACTACTGTAAAGTGTTAGTCAAGGTTAATAGGTAACAATTAAACAACTCCATCTTTCTCTCCTATTGAACTTCTAGGCTTGGAAATGAACTGAGTCAGCCCTGTGTCGTTTGGCTGCTGAAGTCCAGCTTTGATTTGTATGATTAGAGCAATCAGTTCCTGTAGAGCCATACTGAAAACATCACATGCAAGGAAAACTCTACTTAAGATAGTTTCTAGATTTGGAATCCCAGATAGCTGATCTTTTACTCATAAAGGTGCTTTAATAATCCATCCTTCCCTGAATGAAACATGTATTGATCTATGCTTTCTTTTATCCATACTTTTCTGCTTATGGTGTCTGACTCCAGAGAAGTAAAATAGAATTTAAAAAGTAGAACAATGAGAGTGAATTAAACTTCATCATCGGAATAAATTATTCTGTAAGACATTATTAATGCATTTGTCTCTTTTCTTCTACTACAATGATTATTTCAAAATGATGAGAAGGAAATCAAAACTGACGTATTTGTCTCTCTCTTAGGAACAGTTGTTTTCAATGATTGCCACTGCAAAGATTGATGGCTTTATTTAACTAATAATCTCAAACAGAAGCTCCTTGACTCTCCGTAGTACACAGTTGCTTTTAGGTATGGTGTGCTGCGGAATGAATGAGCTAAACAAATAAAAGTATAATACCAAGGCAAAAAGAACAAGCAAAGAAAAAAACAGTTCTGTAAAAGGAAGGAAATTATTTGCGTTAAACTAACCAGAAGAAACTCAAGTAGGCAAGAAACTGTGGGAATTGTTAGTGAAAACATTCTTATAGAATCATAGAGTAAGAACAAACCTTTAAAGGTCGTGTAGTCCAGGTACTCTGCAGTGAAGAGGGACATCTACAGCTGGATCAAGCTGCTCAGAACCCTGTCCAGCTTCATCCTGAAGGTCTTCAGGGACGAGACATCCACCACCTCTCTGGGAAACCTGTTCGAGTGTGTCACTACCCTGATTGTAAAAAACTTTTTCATGATATCCAGTCTAAATCTCCCCTCTCTCAGTTTGAAACTGTTTCACCTAGTCCTATCACAACAGACTATTTAGCAGAGTCTGTCCTGTTCTTTCTTGTAGCCTCCCTTTAGATATTGAAAGGCTGCTATCAGGTCTCCTCGGAGCCTTCTCTTCTCCAGGCTGAACAGCCCCAACTCCCTTGGTCTGTCCTTACAAGTGTTCCACCCCTTGGATCATTTTTGTGGCCTCCTCTGGACACGCTTCAACAAGTCCATGTCTCTCCTGTACCGAGGACTCCCCATTTGGACGCAGCACTCCAGGCAGGGGCTCACCAGCACAGAGCAGAGGGGCAGGATCACCTCCCTTGACCTGCTGGCCACGCTTCTTTGGATGCAGCTCAGGATACGGTTGTTTTTCTGGGCTGCAAGGGTACACTGCTGGCTCATGCCAGGTTGTCATTCACCAGTACTCCCAAGTCCCTTTCTGCAGGGATCTGCTCAATCCTTGCATCCCCCAGCTTGTATTGACAGTGCGGTTGCTGTGACCCAGGTGCAAGACCGTGCATTTTGACCTTGCATTGAAGCTCATGAGGTTAGCCTGGGCCCCCTGCTCCAGCCTGTCTAGGTCTCTCTGGATGGCACCTCTTTCCTCAGGTGTGTCAACTGCACAATACAGCTTGGTGTCATCCACAAACTTGGTGAGGGTGCACTCAATCCCACTGTCAATGTCATTGATGAAGATATTCAAGAGTATTGATCCCAGAATGGACCCCTGAGGGACAACACTCATCACTGATCTCCATCCAGACATTGAGCCATTGACCACCACTCCCTGGATGTGATCAAGCAACCAGTTCCTCATCCATCAAAGAGCCCACCCATCAAATCCATATCTTTCCAGTTTAGAGAGAAGGATGTTATGGGGGACCGTGTCAAAGGCCTTCCTAAAGTCCAGATAGATGACATCAGTGGCTCTTCCCTTTTACACCAATGCAGTTACGCCATTGTAGAAGGCCACTAGGTTGGTCAGGCAGGACTTACCCTCGGTGAAGCCATGCTGATTGTCTCACATCACCTTCCTGTCTTCCATGTGCCTTCGTATAGCTTCCAGGAGGATCTGTTCCATGATCTTCCCCGGCACAGAGGTGAGGCTGACAGGTCGGTAGTTCCCAGGGTCATCCTTTCTACCCTTCTGAAAAATGGGTGCCACATTACCCTTATTCCAGTCACAAGGGACTTCACCTGACTGCCATGACTTCTCAAATGTCATAGAGAGAGTCTTGGCAACTGCATCAGCCAATTCCCTCAAGACTCTGGGATGCATCTCATCGGGACCCATGGACTTATGGATGTTCAGGTTCCTCAGGTGGTCACAAACCTGATCCTTACTTACAGTGGGAGGGACATTGCTCCCCTAATTCCCACCTTTCGACCCATCTGCTCAAGGGGTGCATGAAGAGCAGTTGTTGTTGATGACTGAGGCAAAAAATTGTTGAACACCTCAGCCTTCTCCTTGTCTGTTGTTACCAGCCTGCGTGTATTGCTCACTAGGGAGGAGACGCTGTTTTGAACTTTCCTTTTATGGCTGATGTATCTGTAGAAGCCTTTCTTGTTTATCTTTGCACCCCTCACCAAATCCAGTTCCATTTGGGCCTTGGCCTTCCTGATCCCTTCCCTACACAGCCTAACAGCATCCCTATACTCTTCCCACGATACCAGTCGAAGTCCCTGCTTCCTCTGGCTGTGCATTTTCTTCTTTCTCTAGTTTGACCAGCAGGTCATGGTACACTCATGCAAGTCTCCTACCTTCCTTTCCTGACTTCCTACACCTGGGGATGGAGAGCTCTTGGGCACTAAGGAAAGCTTCCTTAAAGATCTGCCAGCTCTGCTCTGCTCCTTTGTCCTTGAGGGCATTTTCCCAGGGGGTTTTATTGACTAACTCCCTGAACAGCTGGAAATTGGCTTTCCTAAAACTTATTGTCCTAATTTTACTCCTTGTCTGCCCTGTATCCCTCAGGATTGTGAACTCCACCATGGCATGATCACTAGACCCCAGGCAGCCTCCAATCCTGATGCCACCAATTATTTTGCTTGTGTTTGTGAGCAACAAGTCTAGTATTGCATACCCCTGGTGGGGCTATCTATTACTTGGCTTAAAAGGTTGTCCTCAGTGCATTCCAAGAAGACCTTGATTGGAAACAGCTTGCTATGCTACTTTTCCAGCAGATATCAGGGTGGTTACAGTCACCCAGCAGGATGAGAGCTTGAGATTGCGACATCTCCTGTAGCTGGAGAAAGAAGACTTCATCCACAGCCTCTGCTTGGTCAGGGGGCCTGTAGTAGACACCAACCACAAGGCTCCCTTTGTTGCTTCAGTCTCTAACTCTCACCTATAAGCTTTTGACTTCTTCATGGCCATTCTTCAGGGACAGCTCTTCACACAATATCCTGTACTCGATGTAAAGAGCAACGCCTCCTCCCCTTCTTCCATGCCTGACCCTTCTGAACAGCTTGTAGCCGTCAATTGCTGTAGTCCAGTCATGGGAACCATTCCACTGGGTTTCAATGATGGCAACTATGTAATGGTGTTCTAGCAGCACAGTGGCTTCCAACTCCTCCTGTCTGTTACCCAAGCTGTGTGTGTTGGTGTAGAGGCACTTCAGCTGGGCAGCTGTAGTTGGAGGACAACTAATTCCTCAGAAGTATTTCCCTTGAGCTTCCCTGTTGCCTACTCCTATCGACTCAGTGGTCCTTGGCTCATAGTTGCAGAATTTCAGGTGTGCTGCAGTGTTGCCAGCACATTCCAGGACAGCAGGTTGATGGTCCACTCTGCTCCTCTAACCTCGCTATACCCACCTTATTGTGGGCAGGTCCACTCTTACCCAGCTCCCTCTTCCAACCTAGTTTAAAGCCCTTCCAAAGAGCCCTGACAGCTTTTACCCAAGGACCTTCTTCTCCCTTTGAGAAAGCTGAAACACATCCGGTGGCTGCAAGCCCAGTGCCACATAGGATGTCCTGTTGTTAAAGAACCCAAAACCATGGCTGTGGCACCAACCTTGAAGCCAGGTATTTATAGATAGGATCCTTTTGTTCCTTTCGTTGTCCTTACCTACTACAGGAAGCAGGGAAGAGAAGATTACCTGTGCCCTCGATTCCTTCAGCTGGCAGCCCAGGGCTCTGAAGTCCCTTTTGATAGCCCTTATTCTATGTGTGGCTGCTTCATTGCCCCCACATGGAAAAGCAGTAGAGCGTAACGGTCTGTCAGCCATACTAGTTGGGGAAGTTGCTTGCTGACAACCTCTGAACCCCAGAGAGGCAGCAGACTTCTCTATGAAAAGGGTCTGCCCTGCATATTGGGCCCTCAGTTCCCTGCAGGGAGAAGTCACCTACAACTAGTACCTGCCTCTTCTTCTTAGTGGGTGTATCCCTAATACTGGGGGAATGCTTTTCTGATTTTTGTTGTGATGGTTCCTCAAGTGTAGATTGGCTGATGTCACCCACAGAACGGCATTCTGCATCCAGAGCCTTGTACCTATCGTACAGAGGCACCTGAGGGGGTGGACTGGGCAAGGAGGGTGTTCGGCTGTAACCCTGAGTGTGGACTTACTTCCACCCACTCTCTTCCCTTGAGCAGTTCCTCTCAGCCTGGTAGTGAGAAGATATAAACTGCCCTGGTGCTTGTGCTGATGCTTCTTAACCAATCTATTTCGTCGTGTAGTTTTGCCACTAGGCTGAACATGACTTCCACCTGCTCACACCTCACACAGCTGTTTTCACTGCTGCCATATGTCACCGGTGAAGTACTCTAGCATTCTCTGCAGCCAGAGGCCTGGACAGCTGCATGTTTGCTAGGGAGTTCAGTTTGGGTCTCTGCATCCTTTCTGAGGGGTGCAGACACCCTGTCTCTCAGTTGGCTGGCTACCATGTCTAGGTCTCTCTTCCCAGAGGGTGATAAATCTGCAGTTAGAGGATGAAGACCCTGTAATTATACAGTGATACTCACCTATTGTACTTACCTCTCTAGGCCCAGGGGGCTCTCCCTGCCTGCCCGACCTGCCACGAAAACTGTTGCTCTATGCCTTCTGATGCACCATGCCCTGTTTGCCCACTCCTGTTTGCCCTGCTCCTAGGTCGCTGTGCTCCCTAAGGGCTGCCTTTGTATGCATGGGGTTTGGCCTCCATTACTATAGGCTCCGCCCCCCCGTGGCAGAGCTGCCTCTCTTCAGAGACTCAGTGCTTCCCGCTCAGTGGGGGTGATGGGGCTCCCTATGTGTCTTTTTCCTCGATTTTGCGTTTTTTTGTCATGGTTGTTCTTCGCTGGGAGAGGGCTTTTGGTGCCGATCCCCTCAAAGCCTTCACTATATATCTCAACAAAGTTGGGACAGATACCAATTAATTAAATTATAGAGTTAGTATCAAGCCTAAAACAAACAAACAGACAAAAAACACCCCAAACACTAAAAGTGTATCTTTTCCCTCTCTTACTAGTCTCTTGGAAGTGTGTATATGACAGAATTCTCACATACAAAAATGGAACTACTTCATCTCAGAGTGATATTTGCGTAGTGAGGGAGGTACAATGTATACAAATTTTGAGTTTTAGTCTATATACTAGCTCACCTGCAACCTTGAGCTATACAACAATCAGCTAATCAATGTTTAGAAATCTTCAGATGAAGACAGAGATCCAAGTGAAAGGTCCTGCACCTGTGTCAGGGCAATCCCAAGCACAAATACAGGTTGGGTGGAGAATTGCTGGAGAACAGCTCTGAGAAGAAGGATTTGGGGGTGTCGGTTGATGAAAAACTCAACATGAGCCAACAATGTGTGCTTGCAGACTAGAAGGCCAACGAGATCCTGGGCTGCATCAAGAGAAGCGTGAACAGCAGGGTGAGGGAGGTGATTCTGCCCCTCTACTCTGCTCTTGTGAGACCCCACCTGGAGCCCAGTTCTGGGGCCCTCAACACAAGAAGCACATTGAGCTGTTGGAGCATGTCCAGAGGAGGGCCATGAAAATGATTAGCGGGCTTGAGGACATTCCCTATGCAGGCAGTCTGAGAGAGTTTGGGTTGTAGCCTGGAGAAGAGAAGGCTCCGGGGGGACCTGATAGCGGCCTTCCAGAACCTGAAGGGGGCCTACGGTAGAGCTGGGCAGGGACTCTTTAGAAGGGCATGTAGCGATAGAACAAGGGGAAATGGCCATAAACTGAAAGAGGGGAGATTTAGGCTAGATGTTAGGAAGAAATTTTTTCCTGTGAGGGTGGTGAGGCACAGGAACAGGTTGCCCAGAGAGGTTGTGGATGCCCCCTCCCAGGAAGTGTTCAAGGCCAGGCTGGATGGGGCTCTGAGCAACCTGGTCTAGTGGGAAGTGTCCCTGCCCAGAGCAGGTGGGTTGGAAGTAGATGATCTTTTAGGTCCCTTCCAACGCAAACCATTCTATGATTCTATGATTCTATGATTCTATGATTCCATGATTCTATGATTTTATTATTCCATGATTCTATGATTCTATGGTCTGCTTGAACCTCTGACTAATGCAACTGCAGAAAATGTCTGTAACTATAAAAATGCTCATCTAAATATAGGTAGTAAGATGTATACTCACCAGTTGATAAAAATTTACAAGTACTTCTTCTCTATTTTCAAGATTGAAGAGCCTGTAAATTCCATAAACGATATGACAAATTTACTTGTCAGGACATTAAACACTTCTGCAAGAAACTGTAAACAGTATAAACTGAGAAGATATAAAGAGGGAGGGGGAAGTAGTGAGGAAAGAAAGGAAGGAGTGAGGCAAGGTGGGAATGACGGCAAGGAAGGAAGGAAGGAAGGAAATAAATTAAAACTCAGATTTTGTTTTTCAGAACTGAAATTATACATGCTTTAGGAGATCATGTCTGTGCCCATTTTCCCTCATTGTTTTCTTTGGTTTTATTGGTAATGCTGAAGGAAGATGAGGACTGTCTCCCACAGCTTTGTCGCTGTGACTAGTTAATATTTTTCATTGGATCTGAATGATGTCTTTGTCTTTTTAAAAAAAGTTTCTTCTGCATGTAATCCTGACATTTCCTCCTTTGTCTGAAAAGCAGTCTGGACGAGAACACACAGCAACATTAGTGCAACAGAGTTGAAAGAATCAAAGAAAGACATATTGCTATTAATTATTAAAAAAAAATCAATGCAGCCTATTTCTGAGTAGTTTTAATGTCTTTGATGAGAATAGAGACATGTTCATCGTCTAGAATTGTTAATGTTTAAAAGACAGTGCCTAAAATATGATGGCATATATTGTTCTAATATCTGATTATAGTTTAAACTGAGGGCTTGTCCTAATGTTACTTTTTCTTGCTGAGGAAAAGACCCCCAGTATCAGATAGGAACTATTTAAAGATGAAGACATCTGTAGTATGACTTAGGTGGAACTGAAAATGTAGTTCTGTGCCTGAACGTCACTTGAAGCTTCATTTGACTTTGAAATTTCCAATCTGATTTGTGCGTTCTAATTCTGTAACACTTCCAGAGTATGCAACAACTGAGCATTCCCCTTCACTTACTGGTCTGTGATAAATAACTTTTTCTCCTTTCTTTTGGAGTTAATGGCTTGAACATGGGACACAAAGTAGTATAAGGATTTCGTGAAAAATTAGAGCACCACTTTTAGGATTCTAACGCCAACAGAGTACAAGGGCAAAGAACTAAACTAGATTCTTGGAGTGAGAAGGATATCACAACAGTTGGTTGTGTTGGAGGCTGAGGTGACCTTAACAAGTGTTTACCATGGTTAAGGCCACTAGCAGGTGGCTAGAAATATAACCTGTAACCCTTGCTACTACCCAAAAACTGTAGGTCTTGAGAAGTAAGTTCTGTGTTGACATGGAAACTCAGAAAGAACTGAGTGAAATAATGAAACTAATTTCCCAAACAACCTCATTAATAACTAGGCCAAGGAACACCAAATTGATTTGATGTCCCTATCACTCACCACCCTCTGAAAATATTGATACAAGGGACTACTAAAGATCCTGCTGACAATAATGAGCACTGGGCACTGGGATATTGAAGCACTGGAATTTAAATTTAGCAGAACCCACTTTGCTGGTTAACGTCAGAGGATCTGCTAACCAGCCCGGCACTGTCCAAACAAATCCTTCACATACTGTGGAAGGAGATGAAGTCCCTGTGGTATGTGAAGTGTCTGGGAAAGTCAGCAAATTAAGAACAGGCAAATGTATTTGTGGGACTGTTTTTGCTCAATGACCTGGGTGTACTTGGTGGATAATGCGGGAGATTATGGAAATTAAGTGTGTGTCAAGGAAATTTAGGCTTGGGGAAAAATGACCCATGGCTGGAAGTAATACAACAGGAACTACCTGAAATAATGGAGAACAAGAAACCAGGCAAGTGCAGCAATGACCCAATCCAAGTTGAATTTGGTGCCTAACAACCCAACTCAATACATAGAATCATAGAATATTTTGGGTTGGAAGGCACCTTAAAAATCCTTGAAGTTCCAACCCACCTGTCATGAACAGGGACATCTTCCACTAGACCAGGTTGCTCAAAGCCCCGTCCAGCCTGGCCCACAACACTGCTGGGGATGGGGCATCCACAGCTTCTCTGAGCAACTTGTTCCAGTACTTCACCACCCATAGCAAAGAATTTCTTCCTTATATCTCACCTAGTTTCAGCTGGGATACAGTTAAGTTTCTTCCTAGTAGCTGGTATGGTGCTGTGGTTTGAATTTAGAGGGAGAATACCAATATTTTTGTTGTTGCTGAGCAGTGCTTTCACTAAGTCAAAGACTCTTCATTTTCTCATACTTGTCTGACAATGAAGAGGATGGAGGTGCGCAAGAAACTGCGAGGGGACACAGCCAAGACAGTTGACCCAAACTGGTCAAAGGGATATCCCATAGCCTATCCTGAACATGAAAACTGGAGCAATTTGCTGGTGGGGAGCAGGAGGGAACTACAACTGCTCAGGTATTGGATTGACATCAGTCAACAGGTGGTAAGCAATTTTATATTGGTTAATCTTTATTATTTTATTTTATTTTATTTTATTTTATTTTATTTTATTGTATTTTATTTCATTTTGTGTCCTATTAAACTGTCTTTATCTCAACCCATGTTGTCACATTTTTTCAGATTCTCTCTCCTGTGGGGGAGTGAGTGAATGGCTTTGCGGTGCTTAGCTGCCTGCTGCATTAAACCACAACAACATCTAAGTCTAGCCTCTGTTAGTTTAAAGTCATTAAATCCTTGTCTTCCCACTACACCCCCTTATGTAGAGTCCCTCTTCAGGCTTCCTTTAGGTACTGGAATGCCACAATGTGGTCTCCCCAGAGCCTTTTCTAAACTGAACAGCACCAACTCTCAGCCTTTCTTCACAGGAGAGGTGCTCCAGCCCTCTGATCAACCTTGTGGTCCTCCTCTGGATTTAATCTAACAGGTCCATGGCCTTCTCATGCTGGGGACTGCAGAGCTGAACACAGTACTCCGTGTGGGGTCTCATGAGAGCAGAGTAGAGGGGAGAATCACCTCCTCTGACCTGCTGGTTATGTTTCTTTTAATGCAGCCCAGGATGTGGTTGGTCTTCTGCGCTGCAGGTGCACACTGCCAGCTGGTATTGAGCTTCTCATCAACCAACTCTCCCAAGTCTTTGTCCTCAAGGCTGCTCTCAATCCATTCTCCACCCAGCTTATATTTGTGCTTGGAGTTGCCCCAACCCATGTCCTTATAGAGCTTCATGAGGTTCACAGGAATCCTCATTTCCTTTTCTGCCCTGAGCAATCACCATAACAAGAGGAGTCCAAGTCATGAACTAAATTAACTGAACAGGCTGCTGTGGACATTTTAATAGATATCTGAATGGATGTTTGAATGTACAGTTTTGAATGAACCTTTGCTGGACATTTGATGTGTCTGGCATGTTAACTGAGGGAATTATATATGCATGTATATCAAAAGATGGGGAAGAGGTCAATGACTGATGAAGATATGTTAAAGACTTCTTGAACATGATTCAAATACTATGTAATCAGGGATGAACATGTTGTTGGATTTGGCTGAGGTGGCGTTATCTTTCTTCATAACAACATTTCCGGTGTTGTGTTTTGGATTTGTAGCCATCACACCAATGTTTTTGCTGTTGCTGAACCGTGTTTATACAAACTCAAGGTTTTCTCTTTCCCCCAGTCTGTCTCCACACCCTTGCAGCAACTAGGCTGGGGATGCACAAGAAGCTGGGAGGTCACATAGCTGGGACAGCTGGACTGAAGAAGCTAAAGAGATATTCCTTGCTCAGAAGTAAAAACAAATGTATAGGAATAAGAAATAAGGAGGAATAAGGCAGTGGAAGTTTTTGGATTCCAGATTTCCATTGTTCATAGACTGACTAAGTATTGATCTGGTTGTGTAATGTAATAAATGATTGCCTTTTCTTACTCTTTGCTGATGAAAGGAGGGAATGAGCAGCTATATGGGTGCTTGTCTGTTGTCCAGGGTCAATCCACATCACAAGTCTATTAGGCCTTTGTAAAGAATGTTCGATTCTGTGTTAGTTCTCCATCCAGAAATTACTGTAAAGATGGAAGAGCCATCTTTCACTTTGTCTAAAAATGCATAGGTGAATCTAGAGCTGCAGTTCTTAGTGATATAATCTCAATCTTTAGTACAATTTTTGAGAAAGGTGAAAACAAATTCTGGTGTTTCTAGCTTATGGCATAGAATAGAATTTATTTAGATCACTATGGTCATGGGAGAATGAATGAGGTAGATACCTCACACAGATTTTCATTCTGTGGTGGAATTTAGATGCTGCAGCCTCTCTTGACTCTGGCCTATGATTACCAAGTAAATCAATATAAAGGCTTTACAGGGAGTCAGACACAAATTTTGTGATCTTACAAGGATTCCTCAGAAAAGGATGAAAGTATCAAAGAAGAAATAAAATGAACAGAATGAGCTGCAGAAGTTATCACAATGGCATAAATTAAAGATTAATTTTAAGACATGGAAAATTTTAGCTCAGGATTAGCCTCTGCAATAGAACTGCACTCAGCTTTAAACAAGACATTGTTTACTGTGATGAAAGTTAACTTAAAAAAGAATTTCAGAGCTACCAGAGACTGCAATGCATAATGTTTTATCAGTGCATTCACAATGAGTTAATCTTAGGAAGCCTTTAGGAACAGAAAAATAAAACTATTTTGAAACATGGTAGCCAAAATACTGAAGCTCCTTTTTGATTTTCTTCTGTTTACCTCTTACCTATATACTTTAAGTTGCCATGGAGCTCCTCAACCTGCCCCTCTACAAAAAGAGAAAAAAAAAAAANCTTTGCATATTCAGCCCCAAAAAAAAAAAAAAAAAAAAAAAAAAAAAAAAAAGAAGAAACAATCACTGCAAAATTATTACTCTTGGTGTGAGAAAATTTGTGAAAATGGCAAAATAGATACATTTCTACTGTTGATAGATATAGCTCATAACAACTTTTGCGAAATCCACATTTAATTTTCCTTTGAGAAATATTTCAGGAAACAGATCTTGAATAAATATTCTCATTTTCTAATTGTGATTTATCTCAGTTCTGGACTTGAGTCTGAAGTTAATTAACCTTCCAGAGTAGAGTCTATTGGACAATACTGTTTTGAAAGAATATAAGACAATCTGTGTTATCTAATTTAAACTAAAATGTCTTCTCTGCTCAAATTACTTAAGACCTTGAATTAGATTCCATAAGCATTGTACTTAGCTGTACTTGAAACTTTTCCCTTCTCTCAGAATAAATAAAAAGCTCAAGAACAAAAATGATTTGCTCAGTAAATATCTTTGTAGATATGTATCCAACAGCTTTCTTCCTATCCTCCTGCCTCAGAGGACTGTTCTTTTCAGCCTGGCAATTCTTACTCTAGTCAGGAATTGGTTCAGAGGAGGCTTTTTTTTTTTTTTTTTTTTTTTCTGCACAGTGGCGCATATGTTTTTCAGAACAATGGTTCTGGAAAAAACAAACAAACAAAAAAAGAAAACCAAAGCAAAACATAGAACAATATTAAAATACATAAGTGTGTCACTGCACCTTTAAAGAAGACTGCTGAATGCAGAGTTGAACAGGTAGCCATGGGCAATACAAGCTGCAGCTGTCTGAAAACTGTCCTGGACTATAAATGAACATTATGATAAAAAATAAATAGACGTTTAAAAATATTTTGCAGTCCCAAGCCCAAATAAAAGTTGGGCAGAGAATGGCTTGAGAGCAGCTCTGAAGAAAAGGATTTGGGAGTGTTGGTTGATGAAAAAATCAACATGAGATAAAAATGTGCGATTGCAGACTAGAAGGCCAACTGTATCCTGGGCTGAATCAAGAGAAGCGTGACCAGCAGGGTGAGGGAGGTGATCCTGCCCCTCTACTCTGCTGTCGTGAGACCCCACCTGTTGTACTGCGTCCAGTTCTGGGGCCCCGAACACCTGATAGTGCCTTCCAGTACCTGAAGGGGGCCTACAGGAAAACCAGGGAGGGACTTGGGACTTTTTACAGGGACATGCTACATGGACAAGGGGTAATGGCCATTAACTGGAAGAGGGGAGATTTAGTCTAGATAGTAAGAAGATGCAATTCTTTCCTGTGAGGGTGGTGAGACACTGGCACAGGTTGCCCAGAGAGGCTGTGGATGTCCCCTCCCTGGAAGTGTTCCAGGCCAGGCTGGATGGGGCTCTGAGCAACATGGTCTAGTGGGAGGTGTCCCTGCCCATGGCCGGGGGTTTGGAAATAGATGGTCTTTAAGGTCCTTTCCAGCCCAAACCGTTCTATGATTCTGTGATTCCGTGATTCTGTGATTCTGTGATTCTGTATCAGCAAACTAGAATGTAATGAAAATAGGTGATGTTATCCAGAGCAGAGCTGCAGAGTTGTATGCATTACTTCTGTCCTCCCCTAACAGCCCAGTGCAGTTTTAGGGAGCAGGACCAAAGGGGACTTGCCCCTCCTGCTTCCACACTAATTACACGTATGCCTCCACCTAAATACAGGGTCATCACCACTACCAGGTTGGCAGTCCTTTTCAGACTCTGTGCCTTGTCTGTCTACATGGTATTTAAAGAAAGGTGACTTGACAGCCTCTAAGACATAACTGTTATTCCTGCCTACTCCTATAGGGTGACTTCAGATTCCTTGTGTGCTTTCCTAATTTCCTCAGGGCATTTTTGTTCATCTATTACCATGTTTCACAAAGGACACTCTACCCTCCCTTGCCCATTCTTACCCAAGGTGCTTCTGTCTCCTGGTTATTAGTGAAGTAGGATTCATTGCTGTAGTTGTTGTTCCAGAGTCTCCTTTGGGTGATCTAGAATAACTCATTCCTAGTCATGGATGACCTAGGAAGCCCCATCTTTATAACTGACTGGGAAAATGTCGTTGTGAGCAAGATACTAAGGATATTTAGGTGTTTATAGATGACTGTAAATTTCAAAAGCACAGAGAAACACCTGAAAACACTAATACTCAAGTTAGAGTCTAGTGAGGTATTCAAAAGCCCTAAGTATTTACCTGCATTTTTAGATATTCCTAAATTCTATACCTCTAAAAATCCTGTGCTATAAAACATCATCATCCAGACTCCAGTTCCACATGAATCTCTGTAGTTCATAAAGCAAGTAATCACAAAGAATTTTGAAGAGAGGACAAAAAGCCATAATGTTGTAGGGTTGCTAGGCAGAAATGCAATAACTAAGCCCTCATTTTCAAAATGTCATAAACAATTTTTTTTCAATGCCACAGAAGATAAGTAGCTTTCACAAACAGTTGCTCTTATCCTTCCCATGAACTAGAAGTGGTATTATATTTTAATTCTATCAGACACTACATTAATTTCAGCATCTATTAATGAATTGAAATAATCACAAGGCTTTCACCTACAACATTCATTTTTAATAGCAAGCACTTGTGTATGGAAAATAAAAACAAATGCTAACCGCTGAGAAATCCCAGATGTTTTAACTATGCTGCCGTCGCTATATCTGAAGTTATGCTACTATAATTGTATAGTAGTCACTGGTATAAATTGACATTACAGTGCAAAAAGCCACCAATTTTACCTGAAGCCTTTACTCATTTATATGTTTGAACAGAAGTGAATTTCTGGAGTTAGAAATCTCTTATGCTTGTTTTCTGTTGAAGATCTGAAAGTGAGAAAACAGGTGGTACAGGTACTTATCAAAAGATGCTTTGTGTTCTATATCACTTAGTAAGTGAACAGCATCTTCTTTTATTAGCTCTAACTCCTAAAACTAGCATGAGTACTTCATTCATATATTTGGCAAGTCCAAAACTGGTATTTAGCAGTGAGGCTAAAGTCCCACATTTAGTGAGATGTCACAGTATTTTGTGGCAACTAAGTCTCTCTCCCTGACATCTCTGTACAATATAGGTAAACACACAGTTTGACCCAGTAGGGGCTGCAGTCAATAGGAACGATTGGACTGAGTCCCAACATTCATACAACAGCTGTTTCTGCAGCCGGCTTTTGGATCCTCCAGGGATAGACTTTTGTGAGAATTTAAAGAAGGTGATATCTCAGAAGATGAGGCAAGGGGCTAATGATAGCATTTGGCACTAAGGACATTCAGGCTGCTCTATCAGGAAAACCCATAGAATGGTTTAACATATCTGGAAGTTTCAGCACAGCCCCAATGTGATATCTCCTGCAACAAGCCTTCTCTGTAGCCCTCAATGACTTTTTCAGAAGTATTATCTTTAGTTTTTCCAGAGCTGGCCATCATCTTATGACTGGAAAACAACAAAAACAATGTCAAAACACATTAGAACATACTCTCAGATATACAAAAAAAAAAAAAAGTATCTGAATACAAAAATCTAAAATCAAGGCCACTGGAAAAGAAGATGTTTCTAGAACTAGAGATAGTAATGGTGCCCAATGAACAGAATTACAAGAATATAATAGCTCTTGCTTGGCTGAAAGAGGCTTCATAAAACCCTAGAACAGATGTAGTGTTTTTATGCTATTGATTAGGGATAAGCCCATACTGATGTCACTTCTCAGGGCATATTGACTTGAACACAGCATCATCCTAATGTTTCTGTATGACTTACTGGCAAGAATTTCTTTAGAGAAGGCCAGACTGGAAAATGGGCAGAATAGGCTTATGTCTGCAGGCAGCTGACCATGTAAGTCTACCCCTGCTTTCTTACATGTTGTCTTTCTCTGAGCTTCAGTTTGCACATTTTCATAACGTAAACACATTTAAGTGTAACTAAAAAGTCCAGACTAATGAGTACTAACAAACAATGGCCATTTTTTCTTATACTGAATGTTAAAGTACTACATACTAAACAGAAGAGGCAGGAAAGAAGTATGATGCTAGAGTAAAAAGAAATCAGAGTTCACTGCAATAATATGCCATTGGTAGTAATTTTGCCATAAAATGAAAGTGTTTATTTTCAGGCTGGTTCTTTTATCAAAATAAATCTTGTTCAGGGAATTTACCTACAAAAGTTATTTTTCCATATACACAGCAAATCCTTCTAATTATCCAGTTACTCATGAAAAAAACAGTGACAATTGAAATGTAATGATATGTTTGTAAAAACAAAGGCTGATACCCTTTTTCTAAAATATAAGTCATTACTGGTATTTTAATTGTGTAATTCCATCTTAGACTCCTAATTCCAATGTTGTTTCTATATTTCATCAGAAAATTGTTACGATACTTCTGAAAACATCTTGATAATATATGTACTCAATGATCACCCAAAGTAAGTCTGAAAATTCTGACTAGAGTTCTAATACACAAACCTCTGCATAAAATATATGTGGATATAATATGATTTATTTCCTGGTATCTTATAATAGTTTTACGAACGGTGAATATTGCTATCAAATAGACAGAGCTGGTTCTGAAGATTCATAAAATCAAGTACAGCATACTACCTTGTGTATATAATTCTTTCGCTCACTTTTGGTTTTTAACATTTTAGCTTCTGTTGCATTCAGCTGACAGCTTCATACCAAAACATGGGACGCCAGGAAGAAACAAGGATCACCTCATCCAGACTTCTAAAATGGGAATTGGTCCACTAAGAATCTGTCTCCAGTGATAATACCTTTTTCTGTGCGGGAAAACACTCTTTGTTTTGTTGGCCAGGTACAACTTGAGGCAATTTCCATTGTCCTATCATTTGTCACCTGAGAAAAGAGACTGACACCCACCTCACTACAACCTCCATTCAGGTAGTTCTAGAGAGCAATGAGATCTCCCCTCAGCCTCCTCTTCTCCAGACTGAAAAAACCCAGTTCCATCAGCTGCTCCTCATATGTCTTGTTTTCTAGGGCCTTCAATAGCTCTTGTCTGAATGTATTCCAGCAACTCAATATCCATCTTGTACTGAGGGGCCCAAAACTGAACACAGTACTCAAGGTACAGTCTTACCAGTACCACACACAGAGGGACAATCATGTCCCTAGTACTACTGTCCACACTATTTCTGATGAAGGCCAAGATACCATTGGCCTTCTTGGCCACCTGGGCACACTGCTGGCTCATGTTGAGCTGGCTGTGACCAGCACCCTCAGGCCCTTTCCTGCTGGGCAACTTTCCAGTCATTCTTCCCTGAGCCTATATAACTGCAGTGGGTCATTGTGACCCAGGTGTAGTACCTGGCATTTAGCCTTGTTGCATTCCATGCGACTGGATGCTGCCTACCAATCCAAGCCTGATCAAATCCCTCTGCAGAGCCTTCCTACTCTCAAGCAGACAAACATGTCCACCCAAGTTGGTGTTGCCTGCAAATTTACTCAATCCTCCCATTAAGATCATTGATAAAAATGTTAAACAAAACTGGCCCCAGTAATGAGCCATGGTGAACACCACTTGTGACAGGCCATCAACCAGATTTAACTGCATTCATCACAACACTTTGGGCCACGTCACCCAGTCAGTTTTTACCCAGTGAAGCATATGTCTATCTAAGCCATGAGCAGCCAGTTTCTCCAGGAGAAGGCTATGGGAAACAGCATGAAATTTTCAAGTAAACAACATCCACAGTCTTTGCTTTATCCACTAAGTGTATCGTATTATCATAGAAGGAGATCAAGTTAGTCAAGTAGGACTTGACTTTCACAAACCTATGCTGACTGGGTCTGATCACCTGGTTGTCCTGTACGTGTCATGTGATGGTACTAAAGATGATCTGCTCCATGACTTTCCTGGCACTAAGGCCAGACTGACGGGACTGTAATTCCCTGAATCCTCCTTCCTGCCCTTCGTGTAGGTGGGTGTCACATTTGCCAAACTCCAGTCAACTGAAACCTCTATGGCTAGCCAGCACTGCTGGTAAATTATTGACAATGGCTTGGTGAGCACTTCTTCCGGCTCCTTCAGTATCCTCATGTGGATCCTGTTTGGCTCCATAGATTTGTTTATGTTCCAGTGATACAGTAGGTTGCTAGCCATTTCCCCTTAGATTACAACGGTTTCATTCTTCTCCCTGCCTCTGTCTTCCAGCTCAGCAGGCTGGATATCCTGAGAACAATTGTCTTACTATTAAAAACTGAGGCAAAGAAGGCATTAAGTACTTCAGCCTTATCCTCATTTCTTGCCACTATATTACTCCCTGCATACAATAAAGGATGGAAATTCTACTTAGTTGTTTCTACTTCTGATGTTGATATATTTAGAAAAATATTTGTATTGCCTTTTACTTTAGTTCTATCTTGTCTTTGACCCTTCTAAATTACTCTCTGCATAACCTCACACAACTTTGTAGTCCTCCTGATTTGCCTGCCTCTTCTTCCAAAGGTCATAAACTCTCTTTTTCTTCCTGAGATGCAGGAGGTCTCTCTTCAGTCAGGATGGTCTTCTTCCAGACTAGCTTGTCTTCTGGCACATGGGGATGGCATGCTCCTGTGCCTTCAAGATTTCATTCTTGAAGAACATCCAGCTTTCCTGGACTTCTTTGCCCCTTAGAACTCTAAACAAAATTTTCAGGTGAGAACACAAATGTAGTTTCTCACTGCCACAAATAATGCAGTGGAGTTTCCTGCCTTTGGGGAAATCACAGGGGTCAGCACACCTGGAATGCAGGAGACGAGCCTTACCCTGGGAAAACCACCTGCCTCATCATGGTGTCTCCCCAGCCAGGTAAGTTTGTAAGAGGGATGAATGGACATCCAATAATGAGATTACATAGGCCATGCTTTTATAGGAAATCAAAATATAAGCAGTGAATTCAGGCTTACAAGAACAAAACACCAAGCATTTGGTGAAAGTAGAGTATATGCTTAGTAATATACTTTAATGTTGCCTTCATAATACTGAGGAGCCATGTCTACATGCGTTATTCTAGGTGTAGTCTGATGTTGTAAACAGAAAGTCTATAATTTCCCTGAACTATAATGATGCCTTTGATTAAGAATGTAATTTCTCAAATTGCACAGATTTCAATAGGGCAGCATCAATTTACAAACACCTACTAATGCTCCACAGATTTCATCAATGTTTCTACTTCTTGTAGTTTTTTTCCTTACACCATAGCTAAATTTCACAAAATAATTTTCCAAAGCATACTATCCCACACCATTATATTTTCAGACTAAATCTCATTTTAGTGTTGCTCATAATGGTAATCATTGAAGAAACCTCTGATTTTTTAGCATAAAAAGTTGAATGAATATGAGTTAAAATTTAAATCTATCTAGGTGTAATTCATTGTTTTATACAAAACCAAAGTAAGTTTCCAAATAAGATTTTGTGAAGCTCTGTCTTTACAAATCTTGAAATCTTATTGTACAAGCAAATTTCTACATCAATTCATAAACAGTAGTGATCCAAGTCTCATTCTTTCAAAATTGTGACTTCCCTTGTTCATAAAGAAGAAAGCAGTTTTATTTATAAGATGTGCTACATTGGAAAATTACAAATCTAAAAACTGGCATAGAACTCGAGTTATCCTGGAGCTCTAACCTGACCTTGAAACTTTGCTTCATAAACAAAGCAGTGTTTTATGCTCATACCAACTGCATTAAGACATATCATAGGAGCACTGAGGAAACAAAAGTTACTATATATGATATGAACTCCCAGGTAAAAACACAGAAAGTCACATGAAGAAATTCTGAATGTTTTAATTTTACTTTTCAAGGGAAAACTTACTGTCTTGTACCTGGCTGTCAACATCTTTTCTTAGTTTGTCTGCTTAATAGGGTAAATTCACTGATTTATGTGAATATTGACACAGCTATGATAGTAGAAGAAAGAGTTGTGTTTTCCCAAATTTCATATATTATCATATATTTCTATGAGATTGTTTTTTTTTTTTTTAACGAGTGGTGCATTATTCATTATTTCCCATCTGCTATTTGTTATAATCTTATTAAAATTTTCAGTCACCATATTAGAGAGAAACAATAAATAAAATATGCATGCAGGAATCAGAATTAATGTCTAACAGATTAATGAATAATGAATGAAGGAGGCATTCTAAAAATCACCAATGCCAGTTTAGGAACTTTCATTAAATTATTGCCTTTCTTCTCTGAAAATCTCCCTTTCATCAAAATATAATTCAGGTTTCACTAATCCAATAACCAGAAGGGAAGGATATGCGTAATGGATACTTGAGCCAACTCCACATTGTACAGAACATAAATAATGGAATAGTACATTGTATTATTCATAAGTCCACACAGAAAGTTCTGAAATGATTTTTTTTGGAATTACATCATTAAGTTTTATTGTGTTCTGAACCTTCACATCAGAGTAACTTAAACATCTGCAGGGGCTGTGTCACTCATTTGTACAGATTGTTTTTTGTACAGAACTTTCCTCACAATTAATTGTTTATTAATCATATTGAGTGATGAGGGCAAAGGGGAATGTAATTAGCTCAATACCTCATGCAGTACATGCCAATACTTTCTGCAACTATATAATATACTAAAATTACTGGGAAAATGTTCTTAACATATTCCTAGAATTTAAACTACTTACCAACTAGTCATTTAAGTAGCATATCATTACACTGAGAAAATATGCAGACTAAAATACTCCTAGCGGAAAGCTCTTTCAATAGAAACCATGACCATTTATACTGTTTTTAAAAACTAAAAGTAAGACCAGCGTTTGGAGTAGAATTTGCAACAGATAGCTATTAACTAAAGATAAAACTTTGTCTCACATAATTAAACTCGTGAACTGAGTACCTGCAACATCAGTCAAAAAACTTATTTCCTCAGTGAGTTTGTTTTGTATATTAGAATATCTCTTTGCAATCTCTAAGTATATGTAGTGGCTGCAAAGACTTGAAAGTCAAGATCATGCTTGTTAGAGTTGCTCAGACAGTTAATCTGGGCACTGACACCATCTCTACACAAAATTAATTGTCTGTCTACACAAGGCACACTAAAATCGAGAATATAGTGTTTCTGTTTTTTTCACCGACATATCTTTAGTCTGGCCCAGCATCTCTTTTTGCTGCTAGTAAGACATCTGCTAGAGATAAGTATTTCCAGGAAACAAAGTAAAAACTTACAGGAGTTGCAAGCCTCTTGGAAAAAAACACACACACGCACACACACACACAAACATACACAAAAAAAAAGCTTAAAAAATTTGCAATATATCCAGATATAACATGTGTTATGTTAAAAAGGTCAATACCCACCACAATACTTACTGTGAACCCAGTCACAGTTGAATGGGCTCACACAACCAACCTTAGGGAGTTCGGCTGTGCACAGTGAGCACTCTCACGATTACAGATTCACTTATAGTGCAGCACCTTCATCTAGGTGCATTCAAATGGACTCTCACAACCAACCTTGGGAAATTGGATGCACCCAAGGAGAACTCACACAACTAGCTTACAGAATGGTGTTATTTGTTGGAGCAACAGTAAATAGATTCTTTCGAATTGCTGGCGATAAAACACTGTCTGCGAAGTACGTGCGAATAGCCATAATAGCCACAAATCAAAAACAAAACACATTAAAACATGAAATAACTCCATAGAGATTTCTAAGTTTCCCAGGAAAGCACTCAGAGTAACTGAGCGTGCGAATCTTACCCAATAGGCATCCCTATGGAGGAGGGAGAGAGGCTCAGTCTGTTGACTGGTCCCGGAAGACAGCGGTGTTCTCCTGATTTGTCTGCAATGGTATCTTCCCCTCAAAATTACTTCTTTCTTGAGCCATTTTGATAGTATTTTCAGGTGCAGTTTGAGTGACTCTAGTCATACGTGTCTTTGTTGCGATTGGTGCAACAGAGATTTGAAAAGCTGCAAACTCAGGGTGACTACTCAATTTCATAATAACACCAAGTTCCATTTTCTGCAATGTTATCACAGAGCCTGGCTGCGAAGATTCCTTCACTCCACCCTCTGTGTAGTATCTCTGGAACCAGCCACACTAAGTTCCCCTGGTGAGGCTGATGTCTAGGAGTAAAAATTGCATTGCTAAGGGAGCTATCATGGCCTTGCATATTTGCTGTACTCCACCCTGGAGGTTTCTTTAACACTTTTCTTCTTTTAGGAGGGGAATATACAAATAAGTTATTTGCAGTAATTCCTCTACATAATCCACCTTGAGACTACAGTGACTCAAGCTTCTCAATATTTAGAAGGAAATGGGGAAATCACATGCAGACTTATCCTGAGAATTAGAGCTCAAGGGGCTCTCAGGCTGCTCACAATTTATGGGGTAAGATGACTGGCTCATGGTCATAGTATTTAACAGAACAGCGATATCAAATTGCCAGGCCGAAGGAGGATGCTGGGGACAGGTGGGGAGCACACTGTCGCAACATGTCAATTGAAAACATAGCACTGGCTTCATGAGCTTGTAGATCTCCTCTGATTAAACCTACCTCTTACTTATCATAACTAATTTATTACAGTGAATTACTGAGACTTTTGTTGTTGTTGTTGTTGACTCAAGGAATTGTTGCAGGCAAAAGTTACAAAGTTCAATTGGGTGGAACTGACTTACAGACAGAAATCTCAGAACATGGGCCAGAAAAGTCTCAATTTTTGTACTCTCCACTGTAAAGATAGCACAGTGATGGTATCACTGGGCCTTTTCCACTGGCCTTAACAGAGCATTATGGCAGTTGAAAGTGCTGACATGTAGCGAAGCAGAACTTTCAGAGGCAACACTGAAAGTAATTTGGGAATACTATGATATTTTTTTTTGTAGGAGATGATGTGCAAATACCCCTTCATAATCCATTTTAGCATTACCAGTTTAGATCCGCTCACAGCCATCTGATGGCTACAGCTTTACAAAACCAACATTTTTAGGGAAGGTATTTTCACTGTGAGTGAAAGGGGAATAATGTATTTGTGGTACAGGTGAAAAAAGACATACATTTAAGATTCAATTAACTTTCTTTGCAAGATGTAAGTTGGCAAATTAATTTTATGAGTACTTCTTCCTCTTTGACAGTATAATCATTCTTGCCAAAAGTCTTCAGTAAAACCCTACACAAGGTTGTGATGTCGTTAAATCAAAGGAGATAACTACAGTAAAACAATCGTTTATTTACATTATGAATATAATAATAAAGAAAATAGTTCTACCACAAAAAAGAAAAATTTGAAAGATTCTCGGCATTAGATTAAGGTTTTATTTGGATAAATTTTTCTTTATAGAAGGTTTCTTAAAAAAAAAATGACAGTTTAATTAAAAATATACCTTCTCACTGCTTATTGGGAATTAAAGAAATTATGAAACCTCTTTACTACATTATTTCAGAATTTCTGCCATAAACTATTTTTTGTAAAAATGTTAAAAATTAATACCTGTAATATTCATGTATAACCTTATTCAGCCTATTTAATCATAGAATCATAGAATGGCTTGGGTTGGAAGGGACCTCAGAGATCATCTAGTTCCAACCCCCCTGCCGTGGACAGGGCTGCCAGCCACTAGCTCACTAGATCAAACTGCCCAGGAACCCATCCAGCCTGGCCTTGAACACAGCCAGGGATGGGGCAGCCACAACTTCTCTGGGCAGCCTGTGCCAGCGCCTCACCACTCTCTCAGGGAAGAATTTCTTCCTGATGTCTGTTGAACCAGAGCTGAAATCTCCCATTGTCTTACGAAGATATATTTTATGTTCATTTATCATAAAAATTTGCATTTGATAACTATTTATTTTAATTATAGATATATTTCAAAAAAAATGAAGAGCATTTATCAGACAGTGAATAGAAGAAAGCTAACAAATTATCACAGAGAATTATACGTGACGTTGTCATGAAGTCACCTTTGAAAATTATCTTATTTTTATGATTTCCAAACACTCTCATAACTTCTCAGTGTAGTAAAATAAGTGGAGTATTTTTTGTAAAAATAATTAGTTTTAAGGTTTTTTTTGGTAAGAATTCTAATTGTCAAATATTCATAACTTTAGAAAAAAAGTCAGTAAAATAGAGATAACAAGAAACGTGAATGTTAATTATAACATCTAAATAGTAAAGCTGAGAAAACATTAAAACTGAGTAGAAGGTACAACTAATGCTTTTACCTGATTCTGAGCAACAAGTCCTTCTCGTGTATATGGAACCCAAGAAGCACAGAGACAATCTGAGAAGTGTCATGATCTTGCAACATGTAAACACTTACATATTTTCTTTCTCACTTTTATTTGATTGTAGTACTTGTTTGAAGATCATAGCTAAAGCTCTAAACAGGAATTCTCTTGTAATCTGGATTTGTTTTGCAATTTAACATTCCTTGAAAAGAACTGCACTTCAGAGAGTAATAAATCAAGAGTAGAGGTGGTGAAATGTGACACAGAATCATTTGGGTCCCAGCAAAAGTAGTTCAAAAAGTAAAGAGGCTGAAAAGCCTAACTGCAAAGTTTATAATGAGAGAAACATAAATTTACTTTTCCACCCCTCTAATATCTATCTTTACTCATCCTTTCCTCTGTCATCGTGTATTTCCCTACTTTTCCTATCCTAATACAATGTATTCTGCTATGGTTCAGCATAATCCAGGATTCAGTTAACTTCATGTAGGTTGTCCCTATGCTTGCTCAATGTGAAGATGGATCAAAACCAAGAACAATAGTTATTTCTGTAAGAAAAGTATTTTCACAATCCTCAACACAAGTTAATAGCATAAAATTTTGATTCACATCATTAGGTACTTTCTAAATATTTTCAATATTGCTCACAGGGTGAATTTTAAAAAGTATTAAAAGTTTTTGTTAATTCAGGATATAAAACGTATATTGTCTTTTCCTCTTGGCTATTCAGGTTATAAGCAATACAACAATTCTTAGCTACCATGTAAGTATTGTTTTATTTTACATACTTAAATATTTCTGATTTTTTTTTCCTAGATTGATAAAATATGTAACATTCTGACATTACCTCCAAGAAACAAAATAAGGAAAAATGCAACATAATCTGGGTAGATTTACTTAGAAAATTTTCCTAACACAGAAGAATTCTTCCCTTTTCTATGAAGAGAGGAATCAGCTGCCTCAAAAGGAGGAAGGAGGAGAACTGTACTGTAACTTCTCTTTTTATCTGAAACTCTTGGTTAAATGATGCTTAAACAGTTGAGAGGACTTTTGTAACCTCAGAGGCAGAGTTTAGAAATACCATGAAATTGACTAAATGTATTTATGTTTGTATTTTTCCAACCAAACATTTTACAAGCTTACAGAATATATCAATATGTCCCATGTGAAAAGGTGAACAACAGTGTCAGATCCTCTTGGTGCATACGAAGCCTGGAACACAAGGTCGTATGCAGCCTGCTAGGAATCTTCACCAGAGACTTACACTTTCAGCCAGAGAGCCTCTACTCACAGTTGGGCTTCCTTGCTGAGCTCATGTCAGGACCATTTTTTTTTGGAACTGTATCTTGGACCTTAACTTTCTTCTCTGTCAGTCACTAACAAGGAGTGTAAGCCATAGACTATCAGAACAAGCACATTTTCACAATAAGAATCATGTAGGGCATGCCTTTGCAAATTGCCTAGCACTTTTTGCAGTTTTGTTCACACAATTCTACCCACTCCAGATATAGACATTGATCAACTTCTTATATTTATTTTGGAAAAACTAGAGTGAAAATCCACCAAGATCAGAGGCAGAATCAAGTCAACTTACTTAAAATAAAGGTCAGTAGTGTTTCCTCAGGAAAAGTCATTTGTATTTCTCTGTGTCCATGGAATGAGTGTCAGCAGATACCCACTGATTAATTACTATTTTTTTCTACTCATTCAAAGTATATGTGGGAGAGTTTGAGAACACTTTTGTTGGGAAGAAAAGATGTGGTGGATAATCTGTCAAATATTTTGAAAACAACAGCTGTTATTTTCTGAGTAAGAGCAAGGATTAGAAAACTCTGGAAGTGTCATTGTAGTTTCTATTACATATGGCCCAATATTTCCACAGAACCATCTCTTAACGTTGCTATTGAATAATGAATAAATATTTTTAGAAATATTTATACAGGGTTGAATTCTTACACCTGGCTGATACATTGGTATGCCTTTAGATGAGAAACTAAAGAAATATTGCTCTTGATTTAGGTTACCTGTTTCAGTACTTTTGCAAACAAATCAAGATACAGAAGAAGCACCTGTAAAGGTGAAAGTAGATTTTATACCTGAGTCCTTTCTCACTGACTCTCTGAGAAAGAGAAAAGAGGAGAGCTCAAGACTTTCCATATACTATGGAAATATCTTTAACTTAAAACCTCATAGGAAGATCTAACTGGAAGATTTGCTCCTGATTCAAATGCCAGCTGGTGTCTGAACACATGGGGAAACAGTTTTCTCCTTCCCATTCTGTCCCCTGTGACAGGACTGGTCACAGTGAGCTGTGTGGGATGAGATCTGCTTCTAACCTCTCTAATCAACAGGCAGACTGAATCAGAGCTAGCAGAGACACATGGTCATTTTGCCTTACGTCCTTGTAAAAGGTCCCAAGTCCCTCCCCAGCTCTCCTGCAGGCCCCCTTCAGGTACTGGAAGGCCGCTATCAGGTCTCCCCGGAGCCTTCTCTACTCCAGGCTGAACAACTCCATCTCTCTCAGCCTGTCCTCATAGGGGAGATGCTCCAGCCCTCTGATCATCTTCGTGGCCCTCCTCTGAACCCCCTCCAACTGCCTGATGTCCTCGTATTGGGGGCCCCAGAATTGGACACAACACTCCAGGTGGGGTTTCACCAGCGCAGAGTAGAGGGGCAGGATCACCTCCCTCGCCCTGCTGGTCACCCTTCTCTTGATGCAGCCCAGGATGCGGCTGGCCTTCTGGGCTGCATCAAACTCCTTTTACAAAATGTATCTACACGCCTGAGAGACAAGAAGTTAATATGGAACTGTCAACATGGGTTTAATGAGGGCAAATCATGCCTGACACACCTGATAAGTTGGCTGGCTCTGTGAAAATGAGAAGATCATTGGACACTGCGTACTATGACTTCGGTAGCGTTCTGCAGTCTCCTTACCACCAAACTGGTGAATGGATATGTTCACAATAAAGGTGGGCTGGAAAACTGGCTTGACTGTTGGGCTTGTTATCATCTGTGGTACAGACATGGTTCAGCTAGTAGCCAATAACTAGCAGAATCCCTCAGGAGTCAGTACTGCTTAAAGTTTTCACAGTTTTTAAAAGTTTTTAAAAGTTTTTAAAGGGCACAGCAGTCAGCATGCTGAAGGGCAGGACTGCTCTTCAGAGGGATCAGGACAGGCTGAAGCATTAGGTTGATACAAACCTCGTTAAGTTCAACAAAAACCAATGCAAAATCTTGCATCCTGGGCTATATCTCCATGACACAAAAGGAGAGACTGAAACCAGTTCTGCATCTGAACAGGGGATACAGAGAAGATGGAGTCGGACCGTGAGAATAGTCAAATACTGCCGCAGGTTACTCAGTGAAGTTGTGAAATCTCCATCCTTGATGGTTTTGAGGACTTGACTGGATCTGAGGGGTTACTCTGAGCAGTAATTAATAGGGCAGTATAATGCATTTGCACTGGTTTCAGCATGCATACATAGTTGTGTAAAGACAATGATAACTCTGAGTATTCAAATTTACATGTTAGACTGCAGTTTGCATGTTTGCAAAGAAAAAGAAGCGATCTTTTATGTGAAAGTTCCCTATTTAAAAAGGAGACATAGTTAATGCCTCCTCTGTAAATGCAGTTTACAGGAAATGCTGATTCCCTGAGACACACATATGTAAATATGCTTGCTAAGCTTATGCAAAATGACTGTGAAACTCATGTTTTCCTTGATATAAATACAGCTATTAATAACTGCTTATGAAAAATGTATTTAGGATTGAATAATAAAAACATTATCAAAGCTTCTGGGAAACCCTTGTGCAAGGAAAAGGTAAAGATAACAAAGACTGTCAGAGTTGGCAGCTGGAGCATTGTTGTATGCAGCAATAGGTTTATCTTGCCTGTTTCATCATGTGGCATTTCAATAATTTGCTACCAGGGGAAAGCTTTACTAAGCATCTCTTCTCCCAGATGTTCATAATACCCAGAGCAGTAAGCATTCAGTCTATTGACTCCCTCTTGTTTCAGCTGATATTTTGGAACATGGGTTATTAGACATCCCTAAACAGAAGGGAGTGGGACAACAAAAGACAGTATTTCCATACCTATCTTTTCTCCTTGCTTGATTACAGAACCCATACAAATACATAAAAGAAGTACTTTCAACCTTAGAGGTTTGCCATTGATTCAACTCAGCTCAAGGTTTACAGTTGCACAGCCAGAGATTTTCAACAATTGTGATGTAAATATTCCAGATATGCAGCAAAAAGGGAGAAATACTAGCACGGAACAATAAACCACTGATACTGAAGAGATCATTGTTTGTATTAATTTAGTTATCACTTCTTCTGATAGTATAATGAAATCCTATTAACTATAGGATGAAAGCTGAATGCATGACTGAAAATGAAAAGTCTTTTAATATAGTTCAACTGGATATAGTCATATGGTGAAATAACGGAAAGCTAGAATAAACAGCACAATACAAAATAACAGCAGTAGTGTACGGTGATATTGGATCATATTTTTTTGTGTGCAAAAAATTCTCATTACAGTGAACTCCATCACTCACTTGGTGCTGCCTTTTGAAAGGGGCTTATTCTTCTGAAGCTGAACTGCTTTTTAGTTTTGCAGAGCAAAATGTCTCATAACTATATGTTTATTATTTTCCTAGGTGTTTACTTGATATATGTCTATAAACACTGTAATCAACACTTGAAACAGGCAGATAATTATACAGATGATACAAGAAAATTGCTTTTAAGTGTTAACCCCTCATGCCAATGCATTTAGTAAGGAAAGATGACACACCTGGATCTGAGATGAGTCTAATACTGGATAACCTTTTTATACCATAAATATCTTTGTTGTTACAAACTAGTGGAATTCAAGAGAAAATCCGTAAGAGACACTCAGAATTCTCATACAGATCAAATGAGAGGTGCAAAAAAGCACATGGTGTCAATGCATGGGAAGATCGTGCAGAACGGAATTTTGCAATGTACTTTGTTAGAGTTACTCTACAAAAGCTGGATTTACAAACTTCTTTATCTGCATTTCAGAACTTAACATTAACATTTATCTAGGGTCAAATTTTTCCTGTTTTATGCTTGCTATTCTCTAAGGTTGTCTGCAAAATAAGCAGAATATAATTTACTGTCCAAAGAATAAAGGCTCGATCTGGGCTCTTCCCACTGAAAAATGGAAGGAAAAGTGGAAATGGTAGAATGAAGGATGGAAAAGACATGCTTGGGGAAAGCCCTGGGGAGTCAGACCTGTGAGCAATGCTGATGGCAGGGGGATGAGAGTGACAGAGACGGCAATACCTGCTGCCACTGGGAGCAATACCTCTAACATCCATGCTCGAATAAACAGCAAACAGCAGGATTAGATATCTATTTTTTTTTCTTGTTCTAACACAGAACAAGAAAACAGGATGGAAAAGGCTGTGCTGACACTTGTGGAAGTCTGTGTATGTAAATGTATGTAATGCTGATGATTAGTAACTAGCTTAGGACACAAAGCTTCTTCCTCCCATCAGGATAACCAGAATCCTCCATAAACATATGACCTTTCATAAAAACCTTTAAAAATGTTACAGTAGAGAAATGTCAGTTTAATATCTCCTGCATCAGTAGGAAGCACAGCCTGAGAAACAGAGTGTAAGTTTTTTTTTTTTTTTGTTTGTTTGTTTGTTTTGTTTTTCTTCTGTCGTGCATTGCATTATGTTCTTAGCTACTGGGCAAAACATTATCTTGCAGCCTCAGGAAGAAAAAGATGATTCTGGTTTCTGAGTCTCAAACTTAGTACTACTGTGGAGGTGAGAATTCCTCTTCAGAGTAGCAACTCACATCTGGCATACTAGGTTCATCTATAACTGGTGTGTTATTACCGCACCAGTGTAGTTTGTGCATGGCAATTCATAATTAGCCCAATTATTGCGTGTGATTTATTCTTAAATATTGTAGATTCTTTCTTGTGCTTTCATGCTTCTAAAAAGTACGTTCATTTATTAAGTACTTTCTGGAATAATACTTAATAGTTTATATGCTGTGTAAAACCTAAGACAATCCTATGCTTTTGATAATAGGATTATCTTTGCCATCCCCAGGTAAGAATAAAGTCAAGATATTCGTGAAGTTATTATTATATTTTGTATATTTCAGATGAGTCTTACCTTTAAAGTATTGTCTACACTTTACCTGAAAAATGTAGCATTATCTCTATATATATATATTTTTTTTTTTCAGAAGAAATACAAGCAAATAAGTATTCTAGATTTTTTTTTTTTTTTAATCTTGTCAATTGTTGGCAGTGAAAGCTTTCTCAAAGTTGATTTTGACGGAATTATTAAGGACCCTGGGGTTTCTGAAAGATCTGTTTTCCAGATGTAAACATGATGTTCCTTACAGAAAGCTATTAATTTTCATCTTAAAACACTTGCACACCCCCAAGTCATCTTAATGTCATTGTACGTCTTCTCCTTTCATATAATCTTTCTTGAACACATTTAGCTGATATTAAACACCCAGTTGCAAATGGCATCTAATATCTTTCTTGTACAATGACAGTAATACATTTCTATCTCTGAAGGAAATTTTCTTTGGGTACATTACTTGTCTTTTTTTAAAGGCATAAAACACATTGCTGCTCACAGTATGCTGTTGCAGACTGTTCAGGACTAGTTTCTAGAGAAATATTTTGTTGTGGATTCCCAAAAAACATGAACTTGGTCATAAAACTGAATTTCACACCACTACTACTCTTCAAAATCTGACCCTCAACACTGTTCTTCTCTTTCTACGTAATTTTCAGAGTTATATTTCCTTTGATCATGTTTCATAACATTGTGCTAGCAAATTTCATCAGCACACTCCTTTTTGAATAAAGGAGTTCACCAATTTTTAACTAAGGTACCAAATTTCCAAGCCCTTTCTTTAGGTTATCAAGTAAAATATTGTCCCTATGTGTTAATGCCTCTACTTTTAAAGCTCTGCTTTCCCAAATACAGTCAATTCATATGACCATGTAGTTTCACCTGTCTCTGTCTTCTCCACCTTAACATATGCATTTCTCTCACCTGTGTATCGAATACCTGACTGTAGTTCACAGAGATGGAATTTGTGCTAAGCCTCTGCTTTGAAAACTGTGCATGAAAAAAAAAAAAAAAGAGAAGCTATTATGTAAGTTTTGTACATTTTATGTTTGCTAAGCTGGTGTTATATTATATGCCATTTTCCTTTAAGGACAATTACAGACATGGAGATTTTCCATAAAATGAACCTTGGTAAGATACGTTTTAAAGAACGAATTGTTATTTATTCCATCTTGTTTTTGTATGTAAACAAAACTTTGCTGTTCTTCAGTTTGATTGCATTCTTCTTCTTCAAAAAGAATTTAAAAGTATTCATTACCATTTTCGTTTATTCCTTTATTTTTAAAATTCTAACATGGATATTATCTTATCCCTGAGTTGTGACTGTTTATATTTCTATACCCTTCTGTATTCTTCTTGCTGTTATCAGTCTTTCTTTTGTGTCACAGTGTGGAATTCATAGTCTTCAAGAATTGCCACTCTGTCTCCATGCTTAA
>VXAV01008079.1:8664-21146 GCA_013399715.1 Alectura lathami | reverse complement strand
TATTGCCAGGTTTTTTGTTTTGATTGATGTAGACACAACACTTATTAATTACCCAACTGGGAAACCTCAAAATTGAAGCTTTGAAGAGAAAAGTAACACTTTCTTATGGTGGATTTCAGTAGTTTGAAATGTTTTCTGATGAACTATCACCCACAATGTCTTGTGAATGCATATGCCATGGAATACCATTATCAAGAATGTTCTGCTTAGGTCTGAGCTGAAGATCTGTATTGGTCAGCAAATAGCTAAAACACTAGGAAGATTTGGGCAGACCAGTTTTGAAACAAGTGTAGTTTGAGAGGGAAATATTTCAGTTTTTACTGGTTCCCTTGAAAGATTAGTCTATTGGAATTGTCCAGTGAGTTGTACTTCAGTCATCCCTTTGGGTTGGAAACGGTCAATGTACATTTGTGTTTCCACTACTATCAGTGATTAGTCCTTGGGTCTACACTATTGATAATTATTCTCATGTATCTGATATTTCCATAAAAACATTACTCACAAAATTGCAGGAGGAAGTAAATCATTGAAAGGACAGGTCCCACTGACACATAGTATTTGATCGAGTAAACTAAAAGCAGGAAAATAACACATTTATCTTTTCCTTAAATCATGTCTTTGTCAAGTCAAATCGCACCATCTATCTACATAGACATATTTTTGGTACTTCAGACTCCCCCAGACTCCCCTGTTCTGGCTTGTCCTATTACTGTATTCCTGCCCCATGAGAAAGGATGAGTAAGGTTAAGCATGCTCTATTTTGAGAAGTTTTGACTCTGGAAAACGTTCTGATAGCTGGATCACAAATAGCCACGTATGTTAACCAGCAGCATAGAGGTAAAGGCAATGTTTCCTGTGATATCTGGCTAGCTTGTGCTGCCCGTCTTCAATTCAATTGAAGAAAAGAAAAAAAAAAATGAAAGCCAATTTCAAGTCAATTGCTGACTTTAAAACAAATGATTTGAAAATACCCGGATTATTTCCCTACCAAAACTCTTGACACTACTGGATAATCATTTATGCTGACATGGTGTGGGGAGAAATTTCGAGGAAGAACTTTGGTTGCAGGGCTAATTTATGCTGTGCTACTTATAACGTGCAGTTTAACTACAAAGCTAAAAATGCTAACGCAACCATGGACCATTTAAATAAGGTATTCTTAAACAGAAGAAGGGCTATGGCATTTAATATTGTAATGCTTTGTCCAATTCAATTTGAGAAAGAATTAGCAGTAAAACTGCGAGCAAATAAAGAAGCTCTGAGAGTCATTAAAAATGAGGAAACATGATGAATATGAGGAGACCAAGTGAGATCAGTCTCTTTATCTTAGTAAAAAGATATTATTTGATTGTAGTCTGCATGAATATGTTTGACTTTTCATATTTTTGAGTGTTTGAATTTTAGTCTCAATAGTCTCTCAAAGCATAGACTTTTTGTGTTCATACAGAGAATTTTTTTTTTTTCCTGGATCATTTGATTTCAGATCTGTTGGTAAAATATTTTCTTTTTCATGTACTTCAAAAAATATTTTTTATGAGTGAATTTACATTCAAAATACTTAGATATTGTAAACACAAAACAACCTTAAACTGTTTTATTCACTTGAGGAATAAACAGAGTTCTAACTCATTAAATGGAATAATGTTGTGAGAAGTAAGTAAAACAATTTCCAGTCATATATTATTCTCATATACAAATAAATATTTTAGAGAGGTGAAGGACACAACACAAAACTGTTTTTGCTAAAAATATTTTAGGAATCATTCAAATGTTTTCAATTTGAGGAGAAGATTCTTTATTATTTTCGGTCACTCCAGCATCTTAACAGATACACAAGTTTTGACAAGTCCCAAACTGTATTCCCATGTCTTTTAAAAATGGATAGGATTTTTTCTGCCCAATAAATTCCAAGAAAATGCTATAATGAAATATACAGTTTTTCTTCATCCTTGCATTATCATTAAAGGTTCCTTACATATACATTATAATTTGTGAAAATTCAGTAACATCTATTTCATTTGGATTTTATATAACATCAAACAAACTACAGAATACTATCCAAGATGGATTTCTAGACCATGGAAAAAAATTCTGGACTATTCAGTTATATCTGGATTTGGAAAGTAAAACCTACTTCTTCTGTTTAATACTTTCAATGTCTGACATTGAACAAACAGATTAAGTACAAGTTAATGAAATTGAACATTTCACTAGTAGCAAAAGAAACATGAAATATTATTCTCAGCATCATATTTAGAAAAATAATTTTAGATATTCCTAAAATCCAATAAAGACAACTTTGCAATAACTTAAGGATCTCTCTCTATATATTATGCTTTTATTTATTTTGGAGGTTTACTTTCCACAGGAATATTAAGAGGATGATTACAAAACATCCTTTTAAAATGAAATATTGTTGGGAAAGAGAATGAATATGTCAATAATTGAAAGGACTGAATTGAAAAACATTCTTTAAGCGCGGGTGTAAGAAATAAAATTGTAAATGAGACCATAAATTGATGTAATAGTCAAAGGGAAGAATAAGCAAAATGAATTCTTACACCAAAATGTAATGTGAGACAAATGACACCAGGTTATCTGCCTATCAGTTTCATTGCTTTTAAAAAATTGAATACAGACTCTAAATAGCTGAAAATATTTTTTCCTTGTGGTCTTAAAATGCAGTTTAACTTAATGAACCCAACTTCATCAAAAAAACACTTTCTAATCAAGCTAACTCATCTGAAACTAAAAATTATGTAGTTTCTGTGAGGACCTTAACTAACAAAGGTTATGGGAGCATCATCAAACTAGGGCTAGTATGGATGGTAGGAGAATTAAGTTTTGAATTCCCACCTGGTAACACCATCTGAGAGAAGGAGATAGAAATTTGAAAAAAAAANAAAAAAAAAGATTTACAGATGTAAAACATTCAGAAGAGTATTGGACCAAGCAGCTACTTTCCTGCCCATGACAATAAAATGCAGTGGTTCTTATCATGTGTCATGGACATCACATTGAACTGGATAATATTTGATGTTAACTGTGTAGGATAGGAGAGATTTCATAGATCCGATTCTGGTTATTAAATGTAATATCCTTCCTTTTCTTAACAGTGGCATGATGCAGGGGAAAGAAAAGCAACTGCAGTTTTCCAGAGAGAAAAATTAATAGGGAAGCATGATGGACACTGTTCCTTCAGATCTTTGTTTCCTTGGGTTATACTCTTTCTTCATTTTGAAATATCATATACTGTGCTTTACACATCTTGAAGATGCAGTCTGCTGAGATATGATGTATTTTCCTGTACATCTGATAACAAAAACTTTGTTTGCCTCTCCCAGACATCTCTCAGGAGTTCCAGTTCATAGATACTCACAAAACACTCTCAGAGTACATAGCAGAATTAACCTTTTCCCAAAGGGCCAATCTGGACAATATTTGCTATTAAACCATCTCCAGAAATGGTGATAGTAACTCCATTTTATGGAATAGCCTAGGCTAGAGCACTCACTTAGGAATTGATTTATATGGCTTTAATCCCCTTTACTTCCTGAGGAAATTCAAACCTGTATTATCTGGAGGCTGACAAAATGTTCCTACCGAGGAGTCACCTTGATGTTAAAGCACTCACCTTAAAGACTCAAGTGACAGAAAGTGGAATGTGTGAGCTGAAGTTCCTGTTGGGAGGACTATTTCTATGTTAAACTTTCAGCAGTTGAGGATGAAACATGTATACAAAAATTAAACATTCAGTGGTTCACATAAAGAGGTGGTAAAAGATTAATTAGGCAGGAGACAGATGGAGAGAACTTCTGCAAGACTAAGCAAGACTGTCACTTGGTGTGGGGCCATGTCTGGAAGGAGAAAATCCTAACTTCTTTTGACTCCCAGGCTTAGAGTCATAGCACCTAGGCTCTTTTTCAGATGTTGATGCTTTGGAATAATAATATGATTTAATGCACAACACAGCAGGAAATATTTTCTGAAATAAAATCTCTTTCAGGCAGGTATAGGCTCCTTTGCAAAGGTGAAGATGAGCCAGGAGCAGAGGGTTGAGCTTGGCAAACCAGACACTGTAGATCAGTCCAGGAAAGGACCAAGGTGAGGGACTGGAGTTGAAATGAAGCTGTGTTATGCCTCACCTTGTATTTGAATGATACTGACCTTACCTTGCTGGCTAGAATTTCTGTCTTGACCTCAGACATACTTCACCTCTACAGACTCATCTGGCCATCACTGGTTACCTTCACCATCACCAGTCCTACGTTGCTCTGGTTAGTAGGGACAGAGCTCCACCAATGTGTGGCTACCCTGCCAACCCTGCTCCCTCCTTTTAGCTCCTGGCTTTCTGCTGCCCACAGTGGAGCAGCATCTTCCAGGTGCTCCACAGCACCCTGCTCACAGCCTGGACAACATGCAGTCTTTGCATACAACACTGAATTAACTCCAAGGAAAGAGTAATGACATTAAAATAATTTCAATAATAAATTTTGCTGGTATTGTCGCATATATTAAATATTGAACTGAGCACAGTTGATTGGATATATGCAGAACAACTTTATTGCATAGTTATTGTAAGTGAGCAGTGTTTCCTATTTAAGTCTCAGTACAGCACTAAATTGATAAAAATTCATTGGACTAATAGCTTCACTGTAGGATATGTGTCCTTCGTATGTCTGGAAAGGATAACATTTTCAAGAGAAAGCTTAATCATATCACCTTATCTTCTACAATAAGAGGGCTGAAAATAAGTAATTGATTTTGACCAATAGAGTGACTTAAACTATGCATGGGCATGAAGATGTCTTTAGAAAGTGAGTTCAGTTTTTCAATATATGTGACTTCTATAACGCATAAAACAAGTAAAACTTGTCTTTCAGGTCTTACCAGCACAAGAAAGGTGTGGAACTTTTGGAGCAGGTCTAGAGAAGGCCATGAAGATGATTAGAGGACTGTGATACCTCTTCTATGATGAAAGGTTGAGGGAATTGGGTTTGCTCAGTTTGAAGAAAAGAAGGCTCTGGGGAGACCTCATTGTGGCCTTCCAGTACTTAAAGGGAGGCCATAAACAGGGGGGAGACCAACTTTTTACACAGGTTGATAGTGATAGGTCAAGAAGGAATGGTTTTAAACTAGAAGAGGGGAGATTTAGGTTAGATGTTAAGAGGAAATTTTTCACTCAGAGGGTGGTGAGGCACTGGAACAGGCTGCCAAAAGAAGTGGATGCCCCATCCCTGTCTGTGTTCAAGGCCAGGCTGGATGGGTTCCTGGGCAGTTTGATCTAGTGAGCTAGTGGTTGGCAGCCCTGTCCACGGCAGGGGGGTTGGAACTAGATGATCTCTGAGGTCCCTTCCAACCCAAGCCATTCTATTATTCTATGACTCCCCAAAGAAACTGGAAAAATATAAAATCAATCCTACCAGAAAATAAAGTGGAAACAAAAGTTATTTAGCTAATTAAAATAATGTCCCTCATTTATCACGATTTTGTCCTTGTCTACGCATACAATAAAGGGACCAATCATACTCTCCTGGCAAACAATCTACAGTGATGAATGTCTGCAGTTTTGCTATATTTTGTTTACACTGCCTGGGCTTGAGTGGCAAGAGGGTTGCTATGCCCTACACCAAACATTAAAGCTAATTGTCACAAGCATTAAGCCTTTGTAAGTTGCAAACATAGAGCTAAGTGTCTCACATTGAGCCTTTGTGGGTTGCTCAGTGTCTCAGGCACTGGATCTTTTTGATTTGACTGATGCCTGCAGTGATAAACCTCTGCAAGAACAATGGAGGTTTCCCAGCTCTGCCCAAGAACTCCCCAAGTATGGGGGCCTTAGAAGGCTAGGCTGTGTTGATGCCATAGCAACCCCTTCCAGAAACTGCTTGAATTGGCCACTGTGGATGTGACAACTGCCAGGCCTGCCCAGCGGAAGCCCTGGTATAAAGGTGGGTGCAACCACTGGGGATTTGGGGCGTTTCCTCTAACCACCACAGGACAAGAAGAGGAGTTTAAAGATCAAAAGAACTAGACTTTTCAGAAGCAAAGGAAGAAGACTTCGCAGAATCCGTGGTGGTGACCATCTTGCTTGCTTTTTTCTTTCTTTCTCCCTTTCTCTCTCTCTCTCTCTCTCTCTCTCTCTTTCTTTCTTTCTTTCTTTCTCTCTCTCTCTCTCTCTCTCTTTCTTTCTTTCTCCCTCTCACTCTCGTTCAATAAAAGTTGATACCTGGTTGACATTTGGCCTCGTTTGTGCCTTAATTCTGAGCAATGGTATGCATCAGTGATCTCTGGATTGCATCAACTCTTTCTGTCTTGATACACTATATACCTTAAGTCTGCATTATGAGGGCTTCACCTTAGTCCTTCTCCTTAACGCAGAATGGAACTTACTCATTTATCCTACTCAGATATCTTCTGGTGCACTTCTGCCACAGAGGATTTTTTTTTTTTTTTCCCCTAAAGCTTGTAGTTTATATAGCTCTTGTATGCATACATAGCCAAAAGTGAATGCTCAGCAGTCCTGACACATTCTCAGATGGGGCTGCGGGGAAAGCAGGTAGCAGGAAAAAATATTCCAGTCTAAATTCTGTTCCCTGCTTTTTCCCCACACTGCTCCATTAAAGAGAAACACAGGTAGGGGATGGAAAACTGGATGAATGAGACTAATGAAACATGTTGTCTTTGGGATATTGATATGATCACATGAGAGAAAACCTTCAGAAACATCATATTTCATCAAGATTTCTGGCACAGCCATAAGGACTTGTGATTTCAGTCTCTTATCATTTCATTTATCTGTCTACCCTTGCACTACTTGATGTCTAGGATTTACTCAGGTTCCAGAAGTAACATGCATCATAACTAAGAATAGACATATATACAAATGGAATTGGAGACCTGTGAGTGCTGAGATATATGAATGTTAGCCAAGAATGAATATAAATATGACAATAGGACCTGATCTATCTTTGCTGTAAATTAGGCGATGATTAAACCCATCACATTAGACAAACAATATAAAAAATCAAGAATTATCTGTAACTAATCTGAATAGAGAACTAAATCTGAATACATGAAAAATACCCCTCTGACAAGCATAGACAAGCTTATTTTTGAAGACCCTTTAGATTCAAGATTTGAGAATGTGGACATCATTTACTTGCTTTGTAAACATGATAGTAATATATCAGTAACTAAAAATAAAGAATAGTATAACAGGAGGCAAGTGAGTGTGAAACCAAGTTTAGTAACCATCAGAGAATTGGAGATGTATGCATGCAGTACAGTGAATTGCGCATTATCTCTAAAATAAAGTGAAGTTTTGTGATGCTCCTTCCTCTGGATTAAAGGTCAAGCTTTCCATAGAATTAGTGAACACGACAGCTCAGAACAATTATGAAGTTCTACTGATAGCACTTTTGAAAGCATTCATGTAGAAATACACTGCAGCAGCATCATAACTGAGGAAATGCCACTCAGAAACCCAAATCAATGATCCTCTGTTGTTTTCTTATTCTCAGTATTGACTGCAGAGATCAAAGTTCCCTTAGCTTCAGTAGAGCTGACTGAAAAATCCTAAGGGGAAAATACAGTGAAATCCTGTCACATGATTTTTTTTTTTTCATTCATATTAATCCACATAGAAATTCATATATACGCGCAAGCACTGCTCCTACTTAATTCAATAAGATCTAGGTGAATAAAAGAGGGTAGATAAGAGGGAATAACTTGTATTTAGTCTCATCTCAACTGGAGTCTTTATAAGCTTTTGGAAGATTGCTTACAGGATACAAATTACACTTAAAAATCAAAAGCAGTTTTAGGCACAACTACACTTTGCTATTCCAAAAATCTTTCAGACTTATATGGGTTTTGTTGCTTGTATGGTCATACTACAGTCTTTCTGCCAAACGAGCTGTGGCAGAAATCTTGGTATAAGGCAGTCATTAATGGCTTGAATTGTCTTTTCTTTTTTTTGGGTAATAGGAATAATATCATAATCAAGCATTTTTTTCTTTCATATTGTCTGCCAAATATTTTTCTATATAGTAACTACTTGTTTTATTGTATAGCACCTATTTAAGCTGTGGAAAAATACATAAGAACAAAAGAGAAATTCATTTGAAATAGAATTTCAGAAATCTTCTCTGATTAGATGACTACAAGCTAAGTTAACCTAAATAAAATGAAATAAAATACTAAAATAAAACAAAATAGGTTGAGTAATATGGGGATTTTGAAGATGCATGAATAGTGATTTTGGTAAAGAAGTCATTGAATAAAACTTCATCCATTTTTGAAGAGCAGAAACCATGGTGAAATAGTAATAATAATAATAATCTCCTCAATAGTCAAGGCTTCAAAAAGAATGTGCTTTATTGCTGTGGTAATATTTAAAATGGAAATATTAGATATAGGTTTTTTTTTTTTTGTACTGGCAACATGTTGACCTGTATTGAGGAAAAGTCCACTACTTCTTTTTCATCTGTGAAGAGAACATAAGCTATCATAACTCTTTCTGTTGTCAAGGGCTGCTCATGACACTGAACCTTTCAAAAGATTTAGATTTTTTATTCAGTCAATACTGTAACAGATTGCATTGTTGAATAAACTGGGGTGTATTGAGTCTAGGCCAGAGGAAAAAACAAATACTGAACTCTTATGATTCTGTCAGCGTGCAACACCAATGGACATCTGACCTGAGAAACTCTTAGTCATGTGAGTGCGTAAGAAGAAGTTGCATGTGACAATGTGACTTGAGGACAAGGTGCAATGGGCACGCAGACAGGAACACAGAAGGCTTCCTCTGAACAGTAGGCAGCACTGCTGTGCAGGTGCCAGAGCACTGGCACAGGGTGCCCAGAGGCTGTGGAGTCTCATCCTTTGTGATCCTCAGAAGCCACGTGAACATGGGTCTGGGCACCCTGCTTGGGCAGAGGTAGGACCAGATGGCCTCCAGAGGTCTTTTCCAACCCTAAGCACTCTGTGGTTCTGTGGTATGGGGTGAGGTGGTGGTGGCCACGGTATGGAGATTTCCTTCCCAGCATGGCTGGCAAAGCCCCAGAGGAAGAAATGTCCAGGTGTTATTACAAACGAGTGTTTGTAATAGCTTCTCCATACAACATTCTTCTGTCTGGCAACTCTATTCCTCTGGTATTAGGCTACTGAGAAAATAGATAATGTGCATGACAGTGTGCTAGTCAGTAGACTATAATTCAACTGTTCCCCATAATTTGATCTTTTGTTTATTTACATGGAAATCTCCTGTTGACATTACTCTTTCACCATAAACACCTAACTAAACAAATACATTTTCTGTCATACACCCTTCAATGTGGAGGTTGTCTATCACTGTCTGTCAAGGAGGTTTTGTTGCTTGTGTACGCAAAAACTTGTATCAAATCTAAAGGTTGCAGGTTGGAGAATCAGCTTGTTTTTGTAAAGTGCTCTGAGTCAATGATGGAAATGGTAAACAAATGTAACCATCTTCATTAACTCATACATCTCTTTAATATCATGGCGGCTGTCTTTGGTGTGGAGGGAATATCCATATCCATATACATTGTATTTACAAAAAAATTTTTGATCTATGTTTCTATTTTTAATTCTTCATGACCATTGCAAAGCATATACAGAAGTATTACAACAGAAACAAACCCAGTCACTATCTTAAATATGTCCCCTGTCTTTTCATTTTCCCCACTGCAGATGAAAAATGTATAGTTTTGGTAACCAGGGAAAATGGGAATTTTAATTGTATAGATTTTTTTTTTTTTTTACATATCTCTTTTAAAAGAGTAATGATGAAGAGATACTTTGGAACTGTCTCTCATTCTTGGCCCTGTTGGAACAATTACTTTGAGACAGATAGGAACAAGGAAGGTTCTCACTCCAGCTTCACCCAGGCTCAGAGCAGGTAATTCATCTGCCTTTTCATGAATAACGTCATGTGACCAGGAAATTCTGGAGCCAAATCACTAAGAAGATAACTTACACGGTAAGTATCATTCAATCTCCTTTTGATACTAATTTTCATAGCTCAAAGTTGATGTGTAAAAAAAATCTAATATTGACCATTAGCAAGAACTATAGCTTTATAATCACTATTATAGAGACCGTTATGTAGAACTGTAGTGTCTTTGTTTACATCAAGCTAAAAATGTGGGACTCGAAATTTTGATAGTTATAAAAGTTTTCAGTAATGTCATGTATCAGTTAGAGTCAGGATAGTAAAATCAAGCTGAACAAGTGCTGGTACAGATAACAACAGCTCCACAGCTGGCCTCCAGGTAAATCTTACAGTTGAAAGCCTATTGTACACAGTGTGAGAAGAGGTGTCTGACTGAAAATAGAACAATTACATTTTTGCATTCATAAACATGGTGAAAGAAACTTGCAAAACAATTCTTCATGATGCCATTTTAATTTATTTTTTTGCCTTTTTTTTTTTTTTTTTTATTACAGCGCAAATGGGAAGATGTCTTTATTTCAGACACTGAAAGGCATTTATACACATTCCAAGACCATCTCAGCTGTAAGAACATAATAGAAAAAAGAGAATATTGTGTGTTTAAGACAAAAAAAAAAAAAAAAAAAAAAAAAAAAAAAAAAAAAAAGCACAAAAAAACACAATAAAAACCACAACATGCACACACACAGAAAAAACAACCAGAAAATATTTCTTTTAGTTGTAAAAAACTTGATGCTTTAATAAAAGATAACCACCTAATGAATAGATGGCTGAATTTTATTGATTTCACCTGAAGTCAGGACACAAATGCTTTTCTTTCAAATAATAGAAGTAATATGTGTTCCATTCTGTCATAATACTACATGTCTAATAAACACAATACTATAAGACCGCTTATCAGAAAAAGTCACTCAAAATCATGCAGAAGCAAAATAACTAGGAGACTTCTACAAAAGCAAATTCCAAAACACTAGAGAAAAACAAAGTTATAGACTTAAAATTTGCTTGCTATCTGGCCATGATACTCTGCTCAGCTGACATGGTGGCAGTATGAGTGCACCTGAAGGCAGATATTTAAATGATTATGTTTCCTGAAAACAATGTAGATGCCTACTTGAGTAAATAGATAGTTACTTATTTCTCAGGCATCCCATTTAACAGAAATAACATCTCTTTATGATTGCACATTTCATTTAGTAAGCAAAATAATAAAATGTGAAAGTGCTCCTCTTGAATCTATTCTTTGTTACAATATTAGGCAACCACAATGTCGACTGCAGAGAAATGCAATTTATTTAACATTATCTTATACTCGGGTTGTTATGGAAACTACATAAAAATGCAAAACTAGTATCCTTCTATACAACATAAGATACTGCACTAAGAACTTCTTGATTTTTGACTGCTATTAAAAAAAAAAAAAGCATTAGGGGACAAAGGCAACTCAAGAACTCCTTTTCTGGAGGATTGTTTTTAATTTTGACAATCTCAAAATTTAAAATTAACTATGTTCATGTTCAGAGAAGTTACATTTCCTATTTAATATCAGAATAATTTATGTACGGTTCCTTTATCTGTGGTCTAAAACTTCCATAATATTCCTAAGCTTCCTACACAATTCACAGGGAACCTGAGTCGCTTATGACTAAAATTCACCTTAGTCAGCATGCTGAGCTGTGGAGAGTCTAAGCCAATCTGTTGGAAATAGCAAGAATAGAGTACAACTAAAAGTGTTTATCACTGGTAGAACTCAAATGCTCTAAATGGTCTCTTTGGATAAGAGGGATTAGAGCAGGCCGGCACTTCTGTCAGTGTGGTGTGATGTAGCTGTCTGTCTTTTAATGAATAACGTAGTAAGTACATGAAAGATGCTAGACTATTCTTCTGAGTAGTGTGACCTGAGTAATATGTAGGGTAGACTGAAACTTCCTTTGAACTTTATGAAACTGAGAACTCTGCATTCCTGACATTAGGAGTGTGTGAGCAGGAAAAGGGATCACCCTCCAGCTTTTCTGGAGCAAGAAGTCTTGGATCTGTCCCTGAGTTTCTGTACTCAGGACTGTTTGCACAAGATAGAATATGTTTAGTGAAATAAATAGTGTATTTAGTAACACATAAACTAATGTAATACAAATAAAAATTTGTGTTACTAGCAGCCCAGACTTCAGAACAAGCTTAAGTGTGGAAGGTAGAAATAGATGTGAGAAGAGGACAAGACCAGTCATCCTTCACAGCAATGTCAATCTGAGAACATTCAATAACATCCTCAGTTGCCTATCTTTATTGATGAAAACTTATGTGGCTGCATCTTTTTAAACATATAAACCATTTGGGATGCATGACACATACCCCTAGGGACACCTAATGCTGAAGTGGATTAGTTTTCTTTTGGAAAAAGAAAGAAAGATAAGGTTGAAATAGGAAATAATGAGTTATATAAATTTAAGTTTATTTGGACATGCACTCTGTTTGTAGTATCAAGGGCTAAAATATACAGATATTTCCTAGTTCT
>VXAV01008078.1:11964-24660 GCA_013399715.1 Alectura lathami | reverse complement strand
TTTTTTTTTTTTCCAGTGAACAGTGCATCAGACTATCTAGCAGTTACATTGGCAGTCTTGTATTCTATTGTGCATATGTCAACTGGAAGCAGAAAACAAAGCCTGGTCATTTGGAACTACAGTTGAACATACTTCTTGACACCCTTTTTTACCTGATAGAAAACAAGATGCATAACTGAAGGACAGGACAAGGAAAGGAAGGTAGGGAAAAGGAAACATAGAAAGAGGCGTCAGGAATTTAAGTAATGAACAACATTGACTCACAAAAACAAAAACAAAAACACATCAAAACAACAACAAAAAACCCGTAACAGTTACAGCTGGCTGTGGGAAGGAAAAAAGTTTGCAGAGGAGAATTTAGGATAGAAAGTTTCCAAACTTAAATGTTACTTAATATTAACAACTTAAACAAAATGTCAGGATTTCAGCTCACTTTTTAGACAATCATTAAGTTTAAAAATCACTCCCAGTGTACACTTGGGCAGTCAGAAAGCTTGGAAAATTTGGAAATCTTGTTTATCTAGTTGAAAATGAGCTGCCTACAAATCTGTTTTCAGAAGCCCTAATCTGAAATTGAACCCAAAGAATCTAAATGGGAAACTTAAGCTCTGTGGCTCACTTTTGAGAAATACTACCTGAATGTGCTTTGTAAGTTTGAAACAACAGCAGAACTGTCCATGCTTCAGTCTTCCAAATAGTAATAATTTTACTTGAGAAATGTATCTTTAAAATTCATTTTCAGCAATTAATGTGAAAAGATTTATCGTTCAGCAAAAGGAGGCTCAAATCTGCCACACAAAGAAGATTCCCATGAGGTCCTGGAACTCATAGATTCCTTTCAAAACTCCTCCAAACTCAGGAGGAATGGAGTACAGAATGCCACAAATCTCTGATGTGTCACTGAAAAGGCATGATACAAGTACAAGAACAGGGTATCTGGGAGACACTCAGTGAAAGGACTTCAAAACAATCTGAATTTCACAGTTTTCCCAAATAAAATATAATGTTTCTCTGCACACACGCACCAGTAACAACAACAACAAATAAAAAAAAAAAGCTTATCCCATTCTGCTCTCATCTACTTTCCACTGTCTGGCGTTTGAGGTTAGTGTTAGTGTACCATCATCTACTCTGTTATGTTGCAACAGAGATGCAATCTCTGAGTATATAGCAGCAGTTTAAGATTAAAACACAAGCAGAATTTGACAGTGCAAAGGCAGAATACTCAAGAAACTGCAAGAAGTCACAGAATAGTACAATAGCAATGGTTGTTTCATCATATTTATTCCTTCAGGCCCTCTAGATGTTAGTGGTAGAGCTAGAACCAGGGTATAAAAGCAGTCAATCCTGGACTATCAATGCAGGTCTTTCATTTTTCTTTCAGAAGCTTTTTATCTTCCTTTCTCTATGCAGAAGGGTAACTGTGGTGGCACACTCACCATTTGGCTTCAGCCATTTTTTGGAATGCAGGAAACGTTCCAACAGTCTATCATTCAACAGCATATACCCGATAGGTTCAGCAATTAGCACATCAACATACTCAGGAAGCAAAATCTCCTCAGCTTTTCCTCGCATAATAATGATCTTATCAGAAAAGCAGTTACTTTTCACCAAGAGCTAGAGAAAAAATAAAAACAAAAACAAACAAATAAACAAACCAAAGAACATAGTAAGCATTGAGTCCTTTTACCAGCAGAATTTATATCAGAGATCTTTAATCAGAGAACCCCTACAGTGTAAAACAACTACTTAAGCCTGGTAACCAGAATAAAACATAGAAGTAAGATATTTTTCTGTGCTAAATCAGTTCTGAAGACTGGGGCTCACGAAGCAAACTCAAAGAAACATGTTGTATGGAATCAGAAAGCAGCAATACAAGTAATGTCCTGTAAGACATAATTGAAATCAATACCTACAAGAAAAGAAGAGTTACCAGAATAAAAGTGTATTTTATTTCAATCACAAAATTACAAAGAAAGGGTCTTCATATTTCTCGAAGATGTTAAAAACCAAACCAAACCAACTGTTCTTGCATGAGTTATACAGTTATGAAAGGATGGAAAACCTCAACAGCTGAAAAGTTTGAGGTGAGTCACTTCTAAACATAAATGGAGCATAACAGTACATTCATGTAAATGCATGCAAATGGGTCAATACTTACAGCCATTGTACTAGAGACTTACCACTTCTATTTGCAGAGTGAACTTGTTTGAACTGACCATATTTTTGAAGGATTATTAATTTAATTCAATCTCTGCAGCACTTCCAAGAATCAAAGAGTTTTAAACGTAAAGAGTTATTTCTGCCATTATCAATATGACTTCTTGCTCAGGCAGAATATTGGCTATGACATTTTAAAAAATGCCCTAAACATGCCAATTCGTTATCTCTTACACTGCCTCTTCCCAACCCATGTCTTATCCCTACAGAAAGGGATGCTTGACAATGACATTATAAACACAAATTACAAACAAATCAGTATGGAGTGCATTAATACAGCACAGACTGCCAGTCAAAAGAGGTGATTCTCCCACTGTATTTAGGGTTGGTGTGGCTGCGCCGTTCTGGGCTCCACAAGATAAAAAGGATGTTAAGGTCCCTGGAAGAGTCCAGAGGAGGGCAACAGATCTGTTAACAGGGCTGGAGGCATGTCCTGTGAGGAAAGGCTGAGGACACTGGGGCTGCCCAGCCTGGAGCAGAGGATGCCAAGAGGGGACCTCACTGCTCCCTGCACCTCCCTGAGCAGGAGCAGTAGAGGAAGGTGCTGGGCCCTGCTCCTGGGAACCGACAGCAGAAGGGGAACGGCACAGAGCTGCTGGGTGAGTGTCAGGCTGGGCATTAGGGAACATTTCTGGGCCGTGAGCATGGTCAGACAGTGGGACAGGCTTCCTAGAGAGCTGGTTGGTGCCCCGTGCCTGTGAGTGCTCAAGAGGCATTTACACAATGCTCTCAGTAGCATGCTGTAACTTCTGGTTATCCCTGAGGTGGTCAGGCAGCTGGGCCAGATAGTCTTTGTTGCTTCCTCCCAACTGAACTGCTCTATGCTATTTTGTGTTATTCTTACCTTGACAGACTGCTTTTTTTTTACTAATCTCATTTAATAAAAGCTTGTTTTTTAAATATTAGCAATTTTTTAAGCCTTTTTTAATCTGACAAACTGACTGGCTAATGAAGAGTAAGCAGCTAAGGGTGACAGCAGAAGACATTTTTTAATCATTACACTGGAGAATCTTTAACATACCTGTGGCAAAAGCAGAGGACATACATCTGAGTGCATGTGTTGACAATATTTTCACCTCCTGTACAGTATTGGGAACACAAGGTGGGATCAGCTACTGCTCAGCCTAGGAATAAGGAGGAGCTGGAAGCCACCATGATACTAGAAAACCATGACATAGCTGCCATCAGTAAAACCTGGTGGGATGATTCCCATGACTGGAGTGTGGCTATCGATGGCTACAAGCTCCTCAGAAGGGACAGGCATGGAAGGAGAGGAGGAGGCGTTGCCCTCTACATCAGAAGGGAAATGAGTGTGAAGAGCTGTCCCTGAAGAATAGCCACAAGCAAGTCAAAATCTTATGGGTAAGAGTTAGGGAGCCTTGTAGCTGGTGTCTACTACAGGCTGCCTGACCAAGCAGAGCCTGTTGATGAAGCCTTGTTTCTCCTGCTACAGGAGGTGTCATGATTGCAGGCTCTTGTCCTTCTGGATGACTTCAACCACCCCAACATATGCTGGAAAATTTGCATGGCAAGCTGTGGGCAATCCAGGAGGCTCCTGGAATGCACTGAGGATAACTTCTTGAGCCAAGTAATAGATAGCCCTACCAGGGGGGATGCAATACTAACAAACTGATCGGTGGCATCAGGACTGGAGGCTGCCTGGGCTGCAGTGATCATGCCATGGTGGAGTTCACAATCCCGAGGGATATGGGGAAGACAAAGGGTAGAGTTAGGACACTATAGTTTAAGAAAGCCAGTTTACAGATCTTCGGGGATTTAGTCAACAAAAACCCCTAGGAAACTATCCTCAAGGACAAGGGAGCAGAGCAGAGCTGGCAGATCTTGAAGGAAGCTTTGCTTGGTGCCCAAGAGCTCTCTGTTCCCAGGTGTAGGAAGTCAGGAAAGAAAAGCAAGAGACCACCATGGCTGCAGAGCAACCTGCTGGTCAAACTGGAGAGCAAGAAGAAAATGCACAGGCAGTGGAAGCAGGGACAGGTATCCTCAGTATAGGGATGTTCCTAAGCTGAGTAGGGAAGGGGTCAGGAAGGCCAAGGCCCAACTGGAACTGGACTTGGCAAGGGGTGCAGATAAGAACAAGAATGGCTTCTACAGGCATATCAACTGGAAAAGGAAAGTCCAAGAAGGCATAACCTCCCTAGTGAGCAATACAGGCAGGCTGGTAACAATGGACAAGGAGACAGCTGAGGTGTTCCACCTCATTTATGCAACAGTCTTCAATGACATCTGCTCTTCGCACAGACCTTGAGCAGATGGGTCGGAGGGTGGGGACTGGGGAAGCTATGTCCCTCCCACTATAAATGAGGATTAGGTTCAGAACCACCTGAGGAACCTGAACATCCATAAGTCTATGGGCGCCGACGAGATACATCCCAGAATCATGAGGGAATTTGCTGATGTAGTTGCCAAGCCACCATGTATGATATTTGAGAAGTCATAGCAGTCAGGTGAAGTCCCTGGTGACTGGAAGAAAGGCAAACATAACACTCATTTTTAAGAAGGGTAGAAAGGATGAAACAGGGAACTACAGACCTATCAGCCTCACTTCTGTGCTGGGGAAGATCATGGAGCAGGGAGGTGATGCAAGACAATCAGCATGGCTTCACCAAGGGCAAGTCCTGCCTGACCAACCTAGTGGCCTTCTATGACAGTGTAACTGCATCGGAGGGTGAGGAAAGAGCCATTAATGTCATCTCTCTGGACTTCAGGAAGGCCTTTGACAGGGTCCCCGATAACATCCTTCACTCTAAACTGGAAAGATATGGATTTGATGGGTGGACTCTTGGATGGATGAGGAACTGGTTGCTATATCGAATCGAGAGAGTGGTGGTCAATGGCTCTATGTCCGGACAGAGATCAGTGATGAGTGATATCCCTCAGGGGTCTGTACTGGGACCGACACTCTTTAATATCTTCATCAATGACCTCAACAGTGGGATCGAGTGCACCCTCAGCAAGTCTGCGGATGACACCAAGCTGTGTGGTGTGGTTGACACACCTGAGGGATGGGATGCCATCCAGAGAGACCTAGACAGGCTCAAGCTGTTGGCCCAGGAGAACCTCATGAGCTTCAACAAAGCCAAATACAAGGCCTTGCACATGCATCGTGGCAATCCCCGCTACCAGAACAAGTTGGGGGATGCAAGAATTGAGGAGAGCCCTGCTGAAAGGGACTTGGGATTACTGGTGCATGACAAGCTGGACATGAGGCAGCAGTGTGCCCTCACAGCCCACAAAGCCAACCGCATCCTGGGATGCATCAAAAGAAGCGTGGCCAGCAGGGGAAGGGAGGTGATCCCGCCCCTCTGCTCTGCGCTGCTGAGACCCCACCTGGAGTGCTGCGTCCGGACGGCGAGTGCTCAGCACAGGAGGGACACGGACCTGCTGGAGCACGTCCAGAGGAGGGCCACAAAAATGATCCAAGGGATGGAACACCTCCCCGGTGAGGACAGGCTGAGAGAGTTGGGGCTGTTCAGCCTGGAGAAGAGATCTCTTCGGAGAGACCTGACAGCAGCCTTTCAGTATCTAAAGGGGGGCTACAAGAAAGAAGGGGCCAGACTCTTTAGCAGGGTCTGTTGTGATAGCACTATGGGAGATGGTTTTAAACTGAGAGAGCAGAGATTTGGCCTGGATATAAGGAAAAAGATTTTTACGGTAAGGGTGGTGAAGCACTGGCAGAGGTTGTTCAGAGAGATGGTGGATGCTTTTATCCCTGTCAGGGTCAGGCTGGACAGGTCTCTGAGCAACCTGATCCAGCTGTAGGTGTCCCTGTTCACTGCAGGGAAGTTGGACTAGATGACCTTTAAAGGTCCCTTCCGACTCGGATGATTCTATGATTCTATGATTCTAGGTTCAACAAGGGCAAGTGTAGAGTCCTGTACCTGGGGAGGTACAACCACAGGCACCAGCACAGGCTGGGGGCTGACCAGCTGGAAAGGAGCTCTGAGGAGAAGGACCCAGGTGTCCTGGTGGACAACAGGTTGGCCATGAGCCAAGAGTATGCCCTTGTGGCCAAGAAGGCCAATGGGATCCTAGGATACATTAAAAAGTGCGTAGCCAGCAGATCGAGGGTGTTGATCCTCCCCCTCTACTCTGCCCTGGTGAGGCTGCATCTGGAATACTGTGTTCACTTCTGGGCTCCTCAGTACCAGAAAGACAGGGATCTTCTGGAGAGTGCAGCGCAGGGCCACAAAGATGATTAGGGGCCTGGAGCATCTCCCGTATGAGGGAAGGCTCTTAGCCTGAAGAAGAGGAGACTAAAAGGGGATATAAATATATGTAGGTATATAAATACCTGAAATGCAAGAGCAGAATGGACAAGGCTGGGCTCTTTTCAGTGGTGCCCAGTGACAGGATGAGAGGCAATGGGCAATAACTGCAACACAGGAGGTTCCATACAGATCTAAGAAACAACTTCTCTACTGTGAGAGTATTGGAGCACTTGAACAGACTGCCCAGAGAGATTGTGGATTCTCCTTCTCTGGAGGTATTCAAGACCCACCTGGACACCTTCCAGAGCAACCTTCTGTAGGGAACTTGCTTTTGCAGAGGGGTTGGACTAGATGTTCTCCTGAGGTTCTCCAACCCCTACATTTCTGTGATTCTGTGATTCTGTGAGTCCTTATGGGTAAGAATCAGGAGGAAGTCAAACAAGGCAGACATCCTTGTGGGAGTGTGTTACAGATCGCCCAACCAGGATTAGGAGATGGACGAACCATTCTACAAGCAGCTGGTGGAAGTCACATGATCATCAGCTCTTGTTCTTGTGGGGGACTTCAACTTGCCTGACATCCATTGAAAACACAATGCAGAGCAGAGGAAGCGATCTAGGAGGTTTCTGGAGTATGTGGAAGATAACTTCCTGATGCAGCTCTGCAGCACCAGAGAAGGTGCCCCACTAGACCTACTGTTTACCAACAGAGAAGGGCTGGTGGGAGACATTGTGGTCGGAAGTTGTGTGGGGCAAAGCAACCATGAAATGATAGAGTTCTCTGTTCTTGGGGAACTCAGGACAGGTGTCAGCAGAACTGCTGCCTTGCAGTTGCAGAGGACGGATTTTGAGCAGGCTGGAAGAGTCCCTTAGGAGTTTGTTGTGAAGGACAAGGAGGCCCAGGAAGGCTGGACATTCCTCAAGAAGAAAATCTTAGAGGTGCAGGAACAGGCCGTCCCCATGTGCCGCAAGATGAGCCAACAGAAAGAAGACCAGCCTGGCTGAACAGGGAACATTTGTTGAGACTGCAGGAAAAAAATAGAAGTTACTTTCCTTGGAGAAAGGGACAGAAAACTCAGGAAGAGTACAGGGATATTGCCAGGATATGCAGGGAGAAAATTAGAAAGACAGAAGCCCAGCAAGAACTTCACCTGGCCACTGTTGTTAAAGACAATATAAAATGTTTTTAGTAATATATTAACAGCAAAATAAGGGTCAAGGAGAATCACCATCCTTTATTGAATGTGGCAGGAAACATTGCCACTGAGGATGAGGAAAAGGTGGAGGTAAGCCTTATTTACTTTTGTTTTAAGCGTCAGACGAGTCATCCTCAGGGTACTCAGCCCACTGGCCTGGAAGATAGGGATGGAAAGCAGAATAAACCCCCTACAATTCAGGAGGAAACAGTCAGGGACCTCCTACTCCACCTAGACTGTCACAAGTCCAAGGGGACAGATGGGATTCACCCAAGGGTACTGAGGGAGCTGGTAGAAGTCCTTGCCAAGCCACTCACCATCACTTATCAGCAGTCCTGGTGAAGTGGGGAGGTCCCAGATGATTGGAGGCTTGCCAGTGTGATGCCCCTCAACAAAAATGGTTGGAAGGAAGAGCTGAGGAACTACAGGCCTGTCAGCCTTACCTCAGTAGCAGGGAAGGTTATGGAGCAGATCAACTTGAATGCGATCACACGGCATGTGAGGAACAACTGTGGGATCAGGCCAAGCCAGCATGGATTCACCAAAGGCAGATCCTGCCTGACCAAACTCATCTCCTTCTATGACCAGCTGACCACCTAGTGGATGAGGGAAAGGCTGTGCATGTAGTCTACCTAGACTTCAGTAAAGCCTTTGACACTGTCTCCCACAGCACTCCCCTGGAGAAGCTGGCAGCCCTTGGCTTGGACAGATGCACTTTTCAAAGGTTAACAGCTGGCTGGATGGCCAGGCCCAGAGAGTGGTGGTGAATGGAGTTGAATCCAGCTGGTGACCCGTCATGAGTGGTGTTCCCATGTGGTCAGTAGTGGGGCTGGTCCTGTTTAACACCTTTATTGATGATCTGGATGAAGACATTGAGTGCACCCTCAGTACATCTGCAGACAACACAGAGCTGGGAGGAAGTGCTGATCTGCCTGAAGGAAGGAAGGTTCTACTGAGGGACCTGCACAGACTAGATAGATGGGCGGAGGCTAACTGCATGAGGTTCAACAAGACCAAGTGTCGCGTCCTGCACTTTGGTCACAACAACCCCAGCAACCCTACAGGCTTGGGGCAGAGTGGCTCCAGAGCTGTGTGGTGGAAAAGGACCTGGGGATGCTAGTCCACAGCCGGCTGAACAGGAGTCAGCAGTGTGCCCAGGTGGCCAAGAAAGCCAAGGGCATCCTGACTTGCATCAGAAATAGTGTGGCCCGCAGGAACAGGGAGGAGATCGTCCCCCTGGACTCGGCACTGGTGAGGCCGCACCTCAAGCGCTGTGTTCAGTTTTGGGCCCCTCACTACAAGGAGGACATTGAGGCCCTGGAGCGTGTCCAGAGAAGGGCAACAGAGCTGGTGAAGGGCCTGGAGCACTAGGCTTATGGGGAGAGGCTGAGGGAATTGGGGCTGTTTGGTCTGGAGAAGAGGAGGCTCAGGGGAGACCTTATTGCTCTCTGCAACTCTCTGGAAGGAGGCTGTAGTGAGGTGGGGGTCGGCCTCTTCTCCTGGAGAACTATTGGTTGCAGTTTATTTGTTTGTTGCACAGAAGACAGTATGGTGCATATAAATAGCACCAACACCCCCCACAATAAACAGCTGCAAGCATTGTGGTGCCTCATACAAAATCTTTGGAAGAATAGCAGCCCCCAGCGCAGGTCAAATGTCTTTCTAAACTCTTGTATTTGTCCTGTATGTGGCGTGAGTCAATTGCATGCATGAGCATTCTCACAGAAGTCATCATGCAGTCCACTCAAGACTTATTGTCTTTCTTTAAATCTATTCCCTCATGTTTGGCTATTGCAACAGATCAGCACTCTTTAGGTACTGAAGTTTTCCTAAGGCATTTAGTTTTCAATATCATTTTGATTACTTTGACTCAGAATACTTTGTAAAGACAATGCCTAAAAAATATCTCTTAAAACTGAGAACACTCTACAGACATGTCCTTTATAAACCCTGAAAATACTGCTTCATAAGAAGGCTGACTGAGCCAGGTAGTCACTCTTAACAGGATATTCTGTCAATCATCTGATCACACGGATGTCCAAGAGACAGGAGAAAAAAAATAAAATAAAAAAAAATGAAATGTTTTTGCACAGAACCCATGAAAAGAATATCTGGTTAAATATTTTTTCTTTTTACTTCTAGAAGTAAAATATTTCATCTCAGTTACAACTGTTCACAGTTTTTCCCAAAAACAATGATGCTATGTATGGTTTACTGATTTGATGTAATATTTGTATCACTTTCAAAAATTGCCTTCCAAGATGTGTTGAGACTGAGAGATCCAACTTATCAGAAAACACCAACTAAAATTTTTAGCATTAGCCTTTTAGACGCATAGTTCTAGATCCCTAATGTTTTCATGCTACACCATTCTAACATTTGTCTCAGATAAGACGCTTACCTCTGCATTGTTTGTCACTGCAATGGATTCAACTGCATAGACTCTTTTAGCTCCAGCCTGCACTGCAAAAACTGAAAGCAATCCTGATCCAGCGCCAACATCTAGGACGACCTTGAAAACAAAAGGCAGACCGAAATAAATAAAGTATTCAAAAGTCACTTCCTGACACCTCCTTTAAGTAAAAACAAAATTCATAACAATACCCTGTATTTAATAAGCTTAGCATGATGCCAAAAGTATTATGAATTTCACCTAAAAAAAAAAAAAAAAGAAAAAAAAACAACACTTCTTACTGAAGAATTTTAATGTTGTTAATCTGTATTCTAGCAGCAGCAACAGCATATTTTTAAAGGATCATGGACTGTTTTCGGCTATAAATACATGTATATGATTTGGAGGAAACAGGACTTTCTATCAAACTTTCTTTGAGAGAAAAACTTGCACATAGAAACAAATCCAAATACACTAGGGAGAGGGAGAAGATTTGACAATAATCTTTATTGAAGGACTACAGAATCATGCCTATTTGAACGAAAAATCACTCCATGATGTGGAAGCATCTTGCACAAAACCAAATTATATCTCTTATATTCTCTTATGCCTATACTGATATCTTGCCTCCTCGAAAAGTTAATAGCATCTTTCAGAAAAATCTCACTGAGCTACTCTCCATTTAGGTTCCTCCTATGGATTTTAGCTTGACTGAAAGCAAGGAGCATCAGTTTTCCACTCCTTGTGACTGAAATTATTATGAGATTTTGATTCAAGATGAAAAATTCACAAACCCAATAAATGATCTATGCCATCCGGAAAGTCCTGAGATTTCAAAACACTTCGATCATGAAACTGAACTACTGCCCTACTCAAATCTTAAGAGCAGAGGAGCTTACATATAGCATAGATTCATAGGGAATACTGAAGCTTAGTATAGGACCACCTACCCCTATTATCTATTATCTCCTTGTCCCATAATTGTGTTGGTGCCATTGCTCACCAGTTTTTAAAAACACAAAGACAAGAGCCTGTGTATTAAAACAAAATATTTATGACAGAACTATTTTATTCGGAGAGGAGAGGAGAGGAGAGGAACAGTTCAGTTGGAAAGTACCTACAAAGATCACGTCCAACTGCCNATAGGAGAGGAGAGGAGAGGAGAGGAGAGGAGAGGAGAGGAACAGTTCAGTTGGAAAGTACCTACAAAGATCACGTCCAACTGCCTGACCACTGCTGTACTGCTAAAGCTGTACTGCTGCATAGTAGCAAGATTTCCTACAGAGGCAAAGAGCACAAAAGGTCTGAAATCCTCACTGCAGGCTCAAAAAGGCCTGGATGGATGGACAAGGCTGGACGGGGCTCTGGGCAGCTTGGTCTAGTGGCTTGCAACCCTGCCTGCAGCAGGGGAGTTGGAACTAGATCCTTAAGGTCCTTTTCAACCCTGGCCATTCTATGATTCTATGAAAAATAAAATCGATATACGCTATCTAAAATCAACCTTTTGCAGTATGACATGTGAGCATTCTAATAGGCAAGAAGTGAATGGCAAACCCTTTCTCTGATGTTTATTTCATCATATATTAACAATTACATAGCCCAGTACAAAATTTTGTCAGTTAATGACACTCCATTAATAACTCCACTTACCCAGCTGGTATCATCCAATACCACATGCTTTGAGGTTTGATTTCTATGAATATAGCAAACTGGAACACTCCTGCGCACACCACTAGTCTATTAACCTAATTGATTCAAACAGGGGAGGAGGATTATCTCAGGCCTGAAAGAAATTACAGAGACTGAAGCCTCTCTTCTATTTCAGAGAAGGTAAGTATAGCACTTAGGGGTAGCTGGTGCTATACGGAGTTGCCAAGAGCAGCAGCGTCAGAGCTGGCCCAGCCATAACCAAAGCAACAGATTTCAAAGGGGGTAAAGCTGAGGGCATCAGAGATCAGCCTAGGAGGGGTGTGTCAGGGTCCGAGGGGAAACCGATAGCCCAGCTGAAGTGCCTCTATACGAATGTACGCAGCATGGGAAATAAGCAGGAGGAGCTGGAAGCTCTGGTGCACTTAGGGAACTATGATCTCATTGCTCTCACGGAAACGTGGTGGGATGATTCACACGACTGGAATAGCACCATGGAAGGCTATAAGCTTTTTAGAAGGGATAGGCACGGTAGGAGGGGTGGGGGAGTTGAGCTCTATGTTAGAAAGTGCATAGACTGTGAGGAGCTGGCCCTGAGTGACAGCCAGGAACTGTTTGAGAGCCTGTGGGTGAAAATTAAGGATGGGACCAATAAAAGGCAGCTGGTGGTTGGGGTCTACTACAGGCCACCTGATCAAGGGGAGCCTGTTGATGAGGCCTTCTTGTTATAGCTGAAGCAGGCATCTCAGGCACAAGCTCTCACCCTCATGGGGGATTTCAACCATCCGGACACCTGCTGGGACAACAACACGGCAAGCTGCAACCGATCCAGGAGGCTGCTGGAGTCCATCGACGATAACGTTCTGGTTCAGGTCTTGGACAGACTGACCAGAGGGGATGCATTGCTGGACCTAGTGCTCACCAATGTGGAGGAGATGGTCAAAGAGGTGAAGACTGGAGGCAGCCTGGGCTGCAGTGACCATGCCCTGGTGGAGTTTGTGATCCTGAGGAGC
>VXAV01008078.1:0-10402 GCA_013399715.1 Alectura lathami | reverse complement strand
CTGTGTCCAGGCCTGGGGCCCCCAGTACAGAAGGGATGTGGAGCTGTTGGAGCGGGTCCAGAGGAGGGCCACCAAAATGATCAGAGGGCTGGAGCACCTCTCCTATGAGGAAAGGTTGAGGAAAGGAGTTGGGACTGTTCAGCTTGGAAAAGAGAAGGCTCCGGGGAGACCTCATTGCAGCATTCCAATACTTACAAGGAGCTTACAGGCAGGAGGGGGACCGACTTTTTACACATGTAGATAATGGTAGGACAAGGGGGAATGGGCTAAAACTGAAAGAGGGGAGGTTTAGGTTGGACATCAGGAAGAAATTCTTCACTGAGAGAGTGGTGAGGCGCTGGCACAGGCTGCCCAGAGAAGTTGTGGATGCCCCATCCCTGGCTGTGTTCAAGGCCAGGCTGGATGGGTTCCTGGGCAGTTTGATCTAGTGAGCTAGTGGTTGGCAGCCCTGTCCATGGCAGGGGGGTTGGGACTAGATGATCTTTGAGGTTCCTTCCAACCCAAGGCTTTCTATGATTCTATGATAATGATACTCATATCAGATTCGAACACCACCGTGCCAAATTGAAATGCAATCAGTCAGAAAAGTCAAGAAACATGCAGATTCCCAGATTGTCCACAGATGTCATCAGAGGAACTTGTCAGTAATATTCAGAACCATGTTTTGGGTGATTCATCCTGAGGATGCATAATGTACTTCCCATTAACATCATGCATTGTCATCTGTGTGCTTTACAATGACATTATAAATATTAATTACAAACAAATCAGTATGGAGTGCATTTAAGACAGCATCGCCAGGTGGTCAAAAGAGGTGATCTTCCTGCTATATCTAGCATAGGTGCGGCCTGGTCTTGAATATTCTGAGCTCCACAACATAAAAAGTATGTTAAGGTCCTTGAAAGTGTTCAGAGGAGGGCAACAGAGCTGTTAACAGGGCTTAAATCATGTGTTGTCAGGAGAGGCGGAGGACACTGGGGCTGCCCAGCCTGGAGAAGAAGAGGCACAGATGCGACCTCACTCCTCCCTGCAGCTCCGTGAGGAGGGACACCACAGAGAGCTACTGAGCTCTGCTCCCTGGTCATTGATGACAGGATCCACTGGAATGGCAAAAGCTGTGTCAGGGGACATTCACATTGGAGAACAGGAAAAAATTTTTTACTGTGCAGGTGGTAAAACCCTGGAACGGGCTTCCTACAGAAGTGGTTGATGCCCCGTGTCTATCAGTGCTCAAGAGGCATTTGGACAAGGCCTCCTTTAATATGCTGTAACTTTTGGTTAGCCCTGCTGTGGCTGGGCAGTTAGACTTGATCTTTATAGGTGCCTTCCATCTGAAGAGTTCTATTCTATTCTACAGAATTCTATTTTCTTCTGTTCAGTATAATCATGCATAAAGTCCCAGGTGAGAAAAGGCTTCGGCCTGATCAGTGTTGCTCTACAGGGCAAATAGAAGTTCAGAGCCTAAACAGCACACTGCAATATTTAAGACTGAGCAGAACCTACCTTGTCTCTAAAATCTCTGCTGTTGCTCAGGAAAACCCTGTGGAAAGTGGTCGTCCTCATAAAATCCAGCTGTAGAACTTGGTGTTGAAGTAGTTTGCCATAAAACTAAAAGGAAAGCAGGGAAAATAATACAATTTTTTTAAAGCCCATTTCCATCATTTTTACCTATACTTATATTTCCAAATCCTGATCACTCTTCGGATAAACCTAAGATATCTGTCCAATTTGTCGTGTGACTGAAGTTAGGAAAATAATAGTAACTTAGATTTCACAAACTGGCAGTCAAAAGTTTCATTACCTGAAAATATGCAGTAAGAGATATTTCATCTACTTGGTGCCTGTATGGAGCGCTCTCTCTGACTTCATAACAACATCTCCTCAATATACTTGCAAATGAGTTGTATTCTAGAGAAGAAAAATAGAAAAAACAAAAATGTAGTAAACACCACAAGGATAGTAAATTAAGATGAACATCCAATGACAAGATTCAGTTATACTTGAGAGGAATGCTTCATTTGTCTTATGGTTTTCATACATAGTTTCAAATTTCATTAATTAGACAAGAGCTGTTGGAATGATCTGATTAGCATCAAAAATTTATAAGAAGTACCTGGATGCATGCAACAGTATTGTCAAGGATTCTCGATTCAGGTTAGCTAACTACTGTAAATAACAGTGATGGTGAACGCGTAACGGAGAAGTGGTAGAACATGAGCCTCAACCTACTATTTTAGATTGATACATACAAAGTCAATCTCCAGAGAGATAACCATCTAGAGTTACTGTGCAATGCATGTATTTGAATTAGGAGATTAATAACCTAGAACAAAACACTCAAAATTTAATTGGCCTAAAAAGCCAGGCTAAGTATTATTTATCTTTCTTTAGAAGCCTGGTCATTTTCAGTAATTCTGGATACCATTTCTTCTTACTCACTGGCATGTACATTTCTTTTGGACATCAAGGACGTCTGTCTGGGGGGTTGGTCTGATATTTTTTTTGAGATGGGAATGGAAGTCCATCTCAGATCTACATTCTCGTTTTTAGGTCGACCTGAATTCTCCTGTTACATACCTAATACTGGAATTGATCTTGCCCACAGAAGCCAAAATATTATAACTATATTTTATATACACATATATATTTGCAAATATATAAAACTGAGACAAACACCCGGGCATTCTATGATTCTATGATTAAGTATTTGTTATTCGCTATCCAAACAAAGAGCTAAATCAATTGCTAAACAACCTAATGTTAATTATCTCTTCAGTTATGGTGTGAGTCTCTGTAAGAGACAACACCTAACTTCAGTCTTAAGAGAAGGAATACAATGAAAACATGTCTGACTTGTAAAGCCCAAACACACAAATTTAAGGGGGAAAAAAAGAAAAAAAAAAAGAAAAAAAAAAGAAAACCAGCCCAGAACAAACAGTCATTCTTAGGGTATATCCATACTGTTTTAGTAGACTAAGAGATTGAAAACGTGTACAGTTTTTCCTCATGGATACAGATGAAAAGAAGGACTTTAAAGTCCACACATATTTGCCATCCAAGTCTAAAAACTGTATTTTCTGTTAGTGATACTCAAGAGTGCACATATTGTGTTTGTGTGACCAGCACCATCCAGAATTAGTTAAAAATCATTGCACACATCCACATGCATTAAACTTCTCAGCCCCTGATGTTTTGAAATATATACATGTATTTAAGTAAGCTGCCAAATTTAAAATCTGCTTGCTCTGGGTCTCGGTTTCCACAAAGCAGACAATGGAAATAACCATAGTGGTGTCCTCTGGAAATCACCAGTCCTACTGATGTAGGCTCCTATGAAGAAGGGTTTTGAAAAAGCCAATAAGTGGACGTGAGGATAACACATAATAAAAGCTTCAATTGTTGGATTTACAAAACAATCATATGAAGTGTAACTATAAAAATATAGACCTCAACAATCTACTAAAATACAATTATGTTTCTGTTGAAAAAATGAATGAATGAAAAAATGAAAAAATGTTTCATTTACAGCATCACTCCTCACGAAATATCTATCTTAAGAGCTGCACATTAAGTTAAACTACTTAAATATTCAGATGAACAGGTCTACAAGACAATATCTGAATGTGGAACAGTGAGTGGCAGATTGCCCACGTAAAGCACAACATTTGTCAGTTACTACAGTTCATGAACTTAAGTCAAACGAACGTGTTATCCACATTTGTTTTCTTCAGAAAATGAATCTGTAGTGGTTTTGTAAAAACCTTTTATCCCCTGTGGAAACGGTCCGTACTCCAAGAAAGGCAGCTGCAGTGGGTCAGAGGCAGATGAAGTTGAGAAAATTATCATGACAAAATGTAATATTTAAATAGTCACCATTAAACCGGGTAGAAGACAACATTTTCAAAACTTTACCAAAACAGTGCCATGTCAGGATGGAGAAAATACAAATGTAAGCTGTACTTACCACCTTGTGACCTGAACTGGAATAAGGCACTGTTGGATCCTATTGTAACTAAGAAAGTCTCTTTTCCCACACGGCACCATTCAGTGTATCTGTTAACCCAGCATCTGAACACACAGACTCCTCTAGCTGCAGGGAAAAAAGTTATTTAGGAAACATTTAGCAGTTAAAAACAAAACCATATAAAGAACTAGATTTCTCTTTAGTTTAACTATATACGTAAGTATATATCTGAAGTACACAGCTTGGGTGAAAATACATTTTCTCTAACATGTTGTTTCTTAAGCTGATATTCCAGCTTTGTAAAAACTGTATTCAACTTATTATACATACTTTCTTGACGTTGCCTTGTCCTCAGAAGGAGGAAAGAGAGTTATCTACATTATTTCTAAATCAATATTATTTCTACCGATTTGCCTCCACAATCCTATATGCACATTTTCTAGCAATCTTTAGAGATGCTGCTCAGGCACATGAAGTAGCAGGGAAAAGAGTCACGAATCAATTACAAGTAACAAGAGTAAACAAGAAGAAAACCAGCTTCTTCATTTGAACAAACACCATGCCACATCACACCACGTGTACAATATAAGGAAACCTCCCATGTGAGATGAAATAACGCAATATTTCAGAAAATGAAGAACACGTAAATTCATTACAGATAGGAATCAGAGCAGCAGACAGCAAGCCTGTGCACTGTGCTCCATGCGAGGGGGATCAGTACACTGTCTCATTATCAGTCCTGCAGCTGTCAGAAGGCTACTGTGTAAACTAGCAGGATGCACAATATCACCTCCAGAAACCTGAAAGAAGTCAGCAAAGTTCATGCATACAGTGGCTCTGGACATGGGCTAAAGCAGGCAAAAATTTTAAATTCTGCTTTTTAAATCTTGTTTGAGAGGTGTCTTCACTCCTCAAGCAGCAAAACTCCAAGATTCCATTTCCCTGGACAATTCTTTCATGCATTTTAGTCAACTCTGAAACACTTTGCAAGTGTTTTGTATGCTTCTTCCATGAACGTTTTATCCTTATGGAGAAAAATTATTAAAAAAAAAATTGAAAAAGTAAAAGGCTTAAGGGAAAGCAGAAACAAAAAAGAGAACTAGCACCAAAAGTATAGGAATTGGAAGTAATAGGCAAAAGCGATATACTACAATATGTTAAAGAGTGTGCAAGATACAAACTAAAAGGAAGCCAGTATGAAGAGGAAGAAATTACACGTCTTGAAAAAGCAAGAGATGTGATAAATCAATTATTAATAAGAGTTCAGTACAAAGCTAGCTATGAACTACTGAGCTCTGTTATTCTGCTAACAATGTTTGAAGGACCACAGCGAGTATGAATGCTTACACGGACACATGCCATAGGTGTACATTACCTATTCTCTGTTCCCTTACTTCTTTTCCATTTTTCTTTTTTTTTTTTTTTTTTTGGGGGGGGGAAGTTCTGACACAGAGCCAACCACTCACACTGTATTTTATTTTATTTTTTAATCTCTAGTTAGAACTTCCTTTGCTACCATCTGTGACTGTTGTCTCTTTAATTGAAAGCAATTAGATCTCTGCGCACTTAGCCTTCTGTTCCCTGGGCTGAACAAAACCAGCTCCTTTAGCCTCATTTTGTACACCACGTGCTACTATCTGGGCTTACTATTGTTTGCCAAAACATTTCATAGATTTGAAAAGTGGTAAACATAGGCTTCTAGTGTTCTGGCTGAGGCACATCTTCTTACATTTCCCAAAATGCAAGCTTTTTTTTTCACCCATAACTAGCAACACCATCCTCCATATGAACTTTTAAATAGGTATATGTACTCCATCAGCTATTTAAAATAATCACTACTGAAAAAAAAAACAATCCAGCTGAGTGTAAAAATTAAACATTCTCTACATACAGCAATACAGGTGTGGATTAACCCTTTTCTGGCTCACTCTGTCTATAAGCAGACACAAAAATTGTCTTTTTACCGGTGCCTCTGTTCACTCAATACTGATCAGAGTGACAATAGACAATTTGTAAAAAAGTTGGAGCAGTGGACCTTCTAGAAATATACATGCTTTCTAAAATTATTTCTCCAAATCCCAGCTGCAAGAAAAACTATCCTTTCAAAGGTTTCAGGTGGACCCTCAACATTCTTCATTGAATCATGCTGTAATTCAGGCTGGAAGAGTTTTCACCAGGGCTACAGTCCAACCCTGTGTTTAAAGAAGAGTCAGGTGAGAAATCAGAACAGATTTCTCAGTGGTTTATCCAGCTGGGTCTTTAAGACCTCCAAGGATGGAGATGGCAAAACCTCTCTGGGTAACCCATTTCAGTACTTTCTAACTCTTGCATTGAGGTGTTTGTTGTTGTTGTTGTTGTTGTTGTTGTTGTTTATTGTGTCCAGTTAGAACCTCCCCCATTTTCAGACCCTCTCCTCCCCATGCCTGTATTTTCAAGGCCTGTACTTATTCAATACAAACTGAACCAGGTATCCAGAGACACTTAGTACCAAGTTCTAGTCTACAAATCAAATTCTCCTGACAAGTTGATAACAAGTGCAAAAAGCCATGAGTCATGAGTGAGGCCATGCACTGTTCACAACAAGCCTGTGACCTATTCCTACCAACAACGTTTTTTATGGGGCCACTGGGAACAAAACTGCTTGCACAGCTGTGCAGTACCAATGTACTTATGTCTGAGTTCAAAACAAGTGCCTATCTGCTTAGTGTACTTCTGCTTATCTGGGATAGAAGGCTTCTGCTTTAGCTATACTCTGTCTCATATTATCCTATTGACCACCTCAAAAAAAAAGCCTGCCTCCTGCTTCTGAAAGACCTCCACAGAGGTGTTGGGCGGTGGCTGTTGGGTCTCCTCAGAGCTATCTCCAGGTTAAACAAAACTGGTCTAGGTCATGCTCTGCTAAGTTTCCCATAGTTTATCAATGCCTGTTTAGTAACGGAGACGCCAAATAGGATGTACTATTCAGATATAACTTGATGAGTGCTGGGCAGAGGGACAGTCCCTACCCCTCCTTGGTTCTCAGTGCCATGCCCTGTTAGAACAACTACACAGAGTCTAGACAGATGCAGAAGCCCAGGTGTCAGAATGAATTACCAGTCAGATTCTATCTACAGAAAGGGAAAATAGTCTTGCAGAGCTTATGGTGTGGGAGAGGGTCAGATTTTGATTACACGAGTTTTCTCCATTCCAGTGGCATTATTCCTTTCCCAGGCACCTCTCTTCTTATCATACAGTGGAAAACAAGTATGAGGCACACAGATTCACATATAAGCCCAGCAACGCTATGGTAAATCAGAGACAAAACATTACTATATTATCTTTTCTCACAGTGTGAGAAAAACTTTTGCTACATAGAAGGAAATTCCTTCTCTGCTTGTGCGATTTATTAGTACTTATTGTATAAGCATTAAAATATTGTAGCTCTGATTAAAATCTGTTAGTTTAAAAGTTAGTAAGGTTTACACTAAGAAAACAAATTGCAGAACTTCTTTTTCTTAGACTACTGTTATTTCAGTACAAAATTCCTTCAAGACTCAAATGTATGTTTGTTTAAACCAACTTACAATAGTAGAAAGAGTGTTCCATACAATTTATAAGTAATTTCTTAAATGTATAAGACATACCGAATAAATGCAATAAGCATTCAAGAATAAGAGTTATTAAATTAGGAAGAAAGAAGAATGAAGATTGATATGACAATCTTACTTGCTCACTTGAAACCAGATCTCTCCACAACTTTCCTTGATGTTGTTGGATGACTGTATACCATGGCTGTAGTGTGGTAATATGATAGTGTGATACAACACGGCTATTTAGTACATAGGAAGTATCGCATTAAATAATTTCTTCTAATAGAGAGAGAGAAGTATTCTCCCTCTTACTTGTATCAAGAGAAACCACAATCAAAATATCTTGATCTTTCATATGAAGAATGCAAAGAAAAAGCAAAAAAGTCTGCTGAGATCTAAGCCTTGGAGCCTTGCTCAAGTAACCACGGTATTACCTTAACACTCCATTTATCCAAACATTACTATCACTTTAGACAAAAAGCCCTAAGATACTGCTTTGATGCCAAAAGCATAGAACTGTTGTAAGTTCTATGAACTTTTTCTATAAAAAACAAACACCCACAATCAATTTTAAAAAATTATGAATACAAATTTAATAGAAATTACTTATTTCAAAGCATTTTCTCCTACCTGTTCCACAAGCAACAAACAAGCCATTTCATTAGGGTGATAAGCAGGCCTGCTAAAATATAGAGCATTGGTCTAAAATCAATACAAGTTAAATGATTTCTATACACAAAAATAGAATAACTGATTAATTTCTTTAATATATTTTCCTGATTCAGTATATTAATTAAAAAAAAAAAAAAAAGGCAAGCAGTAGCATGGTTAAAAGTACTGAAGTCTTCCTCCTTTGCTCCTCTTCAAAAGATATTTTGGTAAATATTTCCTGCAAATCCTGGCATTGACAGTCTGAGAAGAAGTAGGATAAAGTCTGGGAATGGGGCAGAGAGGCAAGGATGAACCTACATTTAAAACAAGCAAACAAGCAAGCAGACAAAAGCACAAAGGAACAACCTCTGCAAAACTGCACTTTCACAGCTCAGTGCCAAGGACAACTGAAACAAAAAGCCCTTCTCCTCTTGCTGAAAGAATGTCTAAGCAATGGCTGTTAACTGGGAAAACATATCTACTTTGCAGGTATCTGTGTCTACCCATTGATTCCTTTTACAGCATTGAGCAAGGAGTATTTTCTCTCAGAAAGCCCTTCATCCAATTAGAGATGTTATGTTAACAATCGACACTAGTTACTTCAAAGTGGTTTTAAATACTTTCCACATGTACAGTCCTTGAAACTAACTGTTATTTAGCTAGAACATTTAATTATTACAAAAGGCGTTCAACTCACAGAATTACTTTCCCTTGGCTTAAGAGATCTTTCAGGGAATGTAACACTTAATACTTGCTGATATTACCTTGCAAGTTCTCTTCATCCTTAAATTTTCAAGTAATTCACATGCTTCCGCATTGTCTTTTCTTTTGCAATTGATGCAAATATAAGATGAAGAAGTACAGCCTCACCAATAGTGTGCTCCAGGTAAGTGTCATTACTAATTACCTGTATCACACTGCTCGTTTGGAAGACTCACGACACCCTTTAAAACACAAAACCCAACAAAGTGTTTATACCACACAACTAAGTGCAATGTAAAGATTCATCTGTAAAGAAACTGTAAAGAAACAGTTTACCTAAGCTGGTACGCTCACACAGTAAAAAAAAATCGTCCAAAAGACACTGACTCAAGCCTGGAAGATGCGCTGATTTTAAGAGTATTCCTATTTATTCTGTACACCTCAAGTAGATTTAGTATCATGTTGCAGTAACAACAGACACTACAATAAGCTACCTGTTATAATTACTAGCATAACTGACACATTCAACTTTCAAAAGCATAACTCATTACATTAAAAAAAAAAAAAGGATGTCAAATTGATATTTAGAACGAAGGGCTGTGATTTTTGTTCTGATGCACAACCCACCTTTACCCCATAACTCACTTTTGCCAGTAATAATCTCACCAGTGATGATGTCTCTAAATATTAACTGCACTGTTTAAAGCCTAATATGGGACTAAAACAAGCAGCAGAAGATATAAAGAATCTCTGTGACACACATTCACAATGGTGATAATTCAGGACAACACGGTATCCTGGCTGTCTTGGATGTAGTTTGTAAAACACTCAGAGCAATTATTCTGAAATAACCACAATGGGAATGTAACATGAGGCACAGAACACGAGAAATGCTTCAATTGTACTACTCCAACATTCAGAGAAATTTCATACTTCAAAAAAAATGGGTGACAAAATCAGGGAAATAAAGAAACTCAAAACACTGCAAAATACATATAAAGGATTTGTTAAATTTCAGTCAATGAGACTAAAGTAATAGTGAGAGGGAGGAGGGAAGAAACAAAGGACGCAAAAAATCCTCAACACATTGGTAATATTTATTGCCTTAACTCAGACTCCTATAGTTAGCCAGCATTTTTCTCCTACTGCAGCTTCAAAAACAGCAGAAATACCATATTTTATTATATATTTGAAGTAGCTTTACCAATTCAGGAATATTATGTGCATCACAAATGCTTTCAACACATGATTTACCAAACATTTATCCACACTACACAGTTTTACTTCCGTTCGGTTCATAAAGGCGTAGCCAAGGTACATGCTAGAGTCCCAAATTTTTAACACAGAGCATGTAAGCAATAAATACATTTGCAAATACATCCAATTTGGTGGCTGGAAGAAAGGCAAACATAACACTCATTATTAAGAAGAATGTACCCTTCTGAAAAGGGTACTACCCAAGGAACTACCGACCGGTCAGCCTTCCCTTTCTGCTGGAGAAGGTCATGCAACAGAT
>VXAV01008076.1:638750-653508 GCA_013399715.1 Alectura lathami | reverse complement strand
TTTTCATGGACTCTATCATATACATGAAACAGATTGTTTTAAACAAATATTCTGCTTTTAGTTTTGAGAGGAAAAATTCCTAGACTAAATCCCAAGAGAATAAAAGACTCAATAACATGCTTTTTAACCAGCCAACAAGATTTCTAGTGTGCATGAAAATAGCTCTTTGTTTAAAGAATTTCAATACAAATAAACTAATCTCACATGATCTATACTGGGTAAGAGGCCAATTGCTATGACAATTTTTTTTAGAATGACATAAAATCAAAACAGTGTTAAAAGTTTTAGAAGTTAGATGCAATGAAATGGAAATAATAAAACATTAACTTCTAAAATATTAGTGCTTTACTATCATACAGGTGTGTCCACTTCTTTTTTTATGAATGTTTCCATTACTACATGGCAGAGATAGAAATCCTTTTAATGTATTTTAGAAAAAAAAAGTCATAGAACCTATTCCTATAAAAGACTTATTGTTATCAAATAAAAGCAAATTTCATCATACTTTGTCATAAATTATCAACTCAGAAGATTTATTATCCTGTAACTTTCCTATAACAAGTCTGGCCATGATTGTAATTTATTTTTCTACTTGGCACACAAATTTTATTCATTTTACTGGATTATTCATTAATCAAGCATTTATCAGTCAGGATTTTATAGTACTCAGTGAGACTGGTATAGAATTCATTTGATCAGTTTTAACAAGATTATTTTAAAATCAGGTATTTATTTAAATGGGCTTTATTATATTGGGGGGAAAAAATATTACTTAGGAGGGTGATACTTGTTTCTAAAGACATTGATGTCTAAAGACATCTCTTCTACCAAATATCTGATACGGGAGTAATCCAGTTAAAAACAAAAAAATGACTTAACCATGAAGCATCTCTGTGGTCTTGATTATACCGCAATATCAATCTGAATTAATACTTTATATAGGAATAATCCTGAAGATACTAAATCCCCAGATAAACAGTGACGTATAATAAGAAGGACAAACTTTTCCTTACACATAGAAAATCAATGAGCAAAGACAAAAATCGTCAGTTATTTGGTAGGCTGGTATATAATGAATTACGATATTTTTTATTTTATTTTTTTAAATTAAAATTTAACTTAAAAAAAATATCTTTTACTTCCTTCCACTTTTCAGTTCCTCCATAACACCTTAGGTGATTCTGTGGAATTCTAAATGATCAGTCTTTACCAGATTTTACTGAGTAGTCTCCCATGTATTCACAGAAATATCCTTGTGAAAGACAGGTTTTTAATGTAGATGTCACCAAAAAGGCAGAAAAAGAAGCTTAATGCAACAGTTTTTCTTCAGTAAATATACAAGAAAATATACATACACAAATGTTGTCTCCCCAGGGATTAATAAATACAAATAGTAGCTTGTTTTCTACCAAGACCACACAACCTTAATTATTCATTAAAAATACATAAAGCCAATTAAGTCATTTAATTCTATATTTATAAATATGGAACATAGATTTTCCTGGTATTTTATTTGTAATACCAGAATATTATGGTATGGATTTCTGTAAAATCTTGGAGTTTACCAGTGAAACACTACTCCTCTTCAGAAAAACATTGAGAAACTCTAACTCACTTATTGTACCTCAACAGTAAGACAGCAGTCATGAGATTATACTTATGTCCACGAGGAACCCATTTTTTTTCATTTCCAGGTAATATAAATAGTTGCATATGAGATACACACAATACAATATGCAAACAAAGACAAAAATACCTTTCAGTAAGCACTTGTTTTATGATTTTTAATAGGGCTGAGGAGCCCTATCACAGAACTGATCAAAAAATGAACTAAAAACCTAAAACTAGAACTAGAGCTCTCACAGCATTGAGGCTTTCTCTGTTTCTCACTCTGCATGCCTCCTCCCGCCCACTGAGTAGCCTGGCAGTGGACAACAGGCTAGGAGATGACACGGCCAGGACAGCAGGCACAAATTGACTGGAGAGATGTTTCATATCAATAACATGTTCAGGTGTAAAATTCCAGGATTTGATCTTTCCAAGGTAGTCATTGATCGATCTGAGGCTGGCTGGGCATCTGCTTGTCCACTGCCTGTGGGATGTGGTGAGTGTTTGCATCAGGTTGGTTTTTTTTTTTTTTTTTGGTTTCCTCTTTCCTTCACTTATTAAACCACCTCTATCTTGACCAATGTGTTTTCTCTCTATTTTCCTTCTGCTCCTCTTTCCTGTCTCACCCAGCAGTTGTAAGGAGCTGGGTGGGTACTTAGTTGCTGGCCACCACAATATGCTATACTTAATTTCCAAAAGCAGAGTTCTGATAAAAATAACTCTAAGAAATCTAGTAAATAACTAATCCAATTCAGATCTAGGTTCAAATTTACTTAACACTAACCTAAGATGCAGTTATAAAAATGATTCTAGCCATCTGGACATGGTCCTGGGCAGCCAGCTGTAAATGAACATCCTTGATCAAGCAGGTTGGTCCTTCCCACCTCAATCATTCTGAGATACTGTGATTTTACCACGAAGCTCAATTAATCTAACCCATACTAAAGTTTGCAACTCTGATAGAAATATTTTAACTGAATATGTCCATTTAGTCCTCTCAAGTAGGACCATATCTTCTCCAACTTAAAAATCATTATGGAGAACTTTTGTATCCTGTTTTGAAGGTCACAGAGTCATGTTTCATTTTTGTATGTTTTTATACACGTATGTAGATATATGTATAAAATGTATGTGCATATATAAAAATGTGTATTAAAAACATATACACACTCTTAAATATAAAAAAAAATACATGATTACATGTGTGCTTTTCAGACACACAGAGAAGCAGGATAGAGTGGGACCGTCGTATTGTCGAACAAAGCCTAACATTACTGTCTTCGTATGCTTTCCTGTTGGATGCAGATATCTACAGCTAATCAGAACCATTACACGATATTTACAGAGAAAGTAATTCCTCCATCAAATTCAGCAGAAAAGAGTTGACTTTATCTCCATTGGTCTTTGGAAAAGGCTTAGATCTAGGTGCAGAATACAGAAAAAGACAAACTTAAGGTTGCCTATGATGATGGAATGAAGACAAAGATACATGAGGCAAAAACTTACATAGTGAAGCATAAATATGTTTTAGTGAAACCTTAAAGGTCTCAAAAGATCTTTGTAGTTCATTTGCTGTACAGACTAACTCTGAGACAACACAACAGACAATCAAACAAACAAAAAAGCCAAAAAAAAGCCAAAAACTCACCACCTTTCCTAACCAATCTCTTTAGGTTTGTAACAAGTATTACAAAGTATGAATACACAACAATTCCATATGACTACACTTGCAAACTTCCAGACTTGGATAAAAACCTAGTAATGGAAGTTAGCAAACATTAAGGCAGCAGGGAATACACTATGTAAATAATGAACTGTAGATGGAGGTGAGAAAACTGATCTAGGTGGAACAGAAAAGATACATTAAATACACTCAGTTTGCTTATATATTAAAGCCTTTCATCTTATGTTCTTAGATTTTGTTCATTTCAAACTATTTTAAATAATACTAAAACCAATTTGTTTTAACCATTTTAAACAGAATCTTTTAATATTTCCAAAAGTAATTCTGGAAAAAGTGGGTTGGATTATACTATTCAAAAAAGTGAAAGAGAATAATGTAACAAGTCCCTCAGAAAACTAATTTTTCAATGTGTTTTCCAGGAAAAAAAAAAAAAATCTCATGCAAAATTATGTTATACCAAGTATCCTTCTACCCTTTCTGAAAGAAAGATGATCAAAGTCTCTCACACCCAAGAAAGTTACAAGAAATGACCTTTGACACAAAGCTCTTTAGAAGAAATATGTACTTGTCACAGCAACTGTTTTCAGTTTGGGATCAATCACATTCAATCTGTTTTAATACAGACAGCTGCCACCATTCACAAAAGTCAGTATTTTCTAAAATATGCCATATTGCTGTGTTCATGTATACCTTTATACATATATACACACATGCATTTGCTTGTTGGGAAGTTTGTAATTTTTCAGATATCACCACACGGAGCCATGGCATTGAAAAGAAATGTTCATGAATATGGCCAAATAAACAGAAGTGGTTGGGGACTTAGTATATTCAGATTCTAACAGAGGAGTAAGCAAGTGAGATTTCAGATCAATTGGTTGATAAATTAGGAAGATTCCTAATCAGTGCATGCACTGGAATTGAACCTTAGCCTCCTAACAAATTTCAGACTAATTCAATCCGTGAAGAAGGAATTCAGAGTGAACAGTTCTTGTTCTTAGTGTGTATGAAACTCACTAAAGGAATCATTATAGAAGTTTTCAGCATAATGGCCTCTGTAGAACTGCCCATGAGAACAGGCATGATAACAGTCAGTAAATACTTATTCTGAAGGCTAATTAACATATTTCATGGCCTCTGTATTCCATGAGTTGCGTCATAATTCTACATACACTAATGTATTTTGATGCTCCAGAAAAGGCTTCCAAGCATACAATGCAAAGCTTCCTCATTTTTTGATAAAAACTGTAGGTATCATGGATGCTCAGACATTTCAGCTGTTCAGGTATTCAAATTTCATTATTTGTGATTAACACATGAAAATTCAGCGTGGCAATCCTGTCACAGAATAAGGGAAATTTTACAGAACAGATGGTATTTTCAGCGTTATGCTAGTTCCTTATTTAAACATTGTTTGGCATCTATATCCTATTGAAACTGGCATACTACCTAGTGAGGGAGGCACGCTGCCATCTCAACATATGGGTACAACTGTTGGTTGGTAAGAGAGGGTAAACAAATCCTATGGGCTTACTGAGGGCAGGATTCCTAAAAGAAACGTTACAATTATTCTTCTTTGATCATTCATATTATGGTGACAGCAATGATTTTTTTCTTCCCCAGAAATGGAATAAACAGCCTTTAATAATGATAATGAAATTTGGAGGTTTAGATTTACGGTAAAAAGAAGCTTGAACCTGACTACCTGAAAAGCATCACATACATACACACACACACACACAAAAGATAAAAGCTGTTAGAGTTCTACAAGTCTTTGCCCTCTCTTTCTTTTAAAAACTACTAAAATTAGTCCTATTCTGATTTCAGTTCTACTGTAAATTAAAAGTAGATTAAAATAAAGGCAGCTCAGTACAGACTATCAAAATCATTGTACAATTTCAGCAATTTAAGAAAATCAACTGAAACAAACTCGTCTTGATCCTTCACAAAGTGTGGGTCACATCTTGCAACAGATCCCTTTGCAGATCTTGTTGTCCTATATGGACTAGAACAAAAACTGAAGTACAAAATAGTAAGAAACAGTTCCAGCCTGTGAACAGTTCTAATTCCAGCATGGTGAATTCAGAGGCCCAGGGATCAAATGAACATGAAGCACACTCTTCACAAAATTCATTCTTTAATGTCTGTTAATTTTTGCATGTAAGCAGCAAATCTTAAGCAAAATTATGCTGGCATGAATATTAAACTTTCTAAGGACTATGAAATTTGAGGTCATTTAAGATTTAATTATGCATAGAGCAATTCTAAAAGAAGTTTACAAAGTCAGTGGCTTGGATTTTAGCTTAGAAATATTTCATAGTAAAAAGGAAAGTAGTGAATCCCATTTAGTGATGCTGGAGTTCTCTAACATGAATTTACTGAAATACTGCCAACATAAGACATATGTAAGAAACATAGGAGAAACAGCTAACGAAATACTCAGAGAGCAGTCCTAAAGCTGATATAAGCTATCTTTTCCTGCATCAGTATTAAAGTTAGATGTAGGCTTCCTATAATTTTAAGCTATAAAAACCTTGTTCACTCATTCTAATATAATTTATTACATCATATCTAATCCTTTCAGAAAAACCTCCTTATCCAGCAATTCAGAACTCCGATGTACTGTCAGGTGAATGGAGCTGATGAAGTAATATGTTTTTTCTACCTCTAATTTCTCTTACTTCTAATAGCAGTTCTATTTCATGTTATAACTGCAGGGTAGCATTCAGGCAGGCATTCTATATAGCAATGCATCATCTCAATCCAGAAGAAAAGATGAAAAAAAAAAAAAAAGACAAGACAAAGGTTCAACCCATCTTGTCATTCATCCATGTAGCAAGAGTTCGCTGTGAAATACAATTCCAATCATGTATCTGTAACTTAAAAAAAATCTAATCACACAATACTCTAAAGAAAAGCAAGACACAACTTGAAGTTAATGGGTAATACTGTATACAATGCAGACCTTTCTAGAAGGTTAGATTTCTGGATGTATTTTTTAAGAAATCAGTTATCTGTGGTTTAGCCTCATGTCACAGCCATTCAAGTTACTAGAGAAAGCTTTAAATAAGAATTTTATGTACTACCTACCCATATAAACTCCTAGGTCACCCAGTCAACTGCATGTCAGATGTCAGCTGCTCCACTGGTCAATTACAGGCACTTGAATATCATGTCTGCCACTTGCTGAAGATGTCAGAATTCTCAGAGACTTCAGTCACCAAGTTCACAGTTTCAGCATGTATCTAACGTGTTTTTTTTTTTTTCCCATGTAAATTATCACACACAAAGATCCTCTCTTGACAAAATTTTTTTGATAGGTGGCACGTGAACTTAGTTGCTCTGGGAACAGGTGTTACATTACGCTAAATTAATGAGTGTTTATATATATATTTTTTTTTTGAAGAAAGGTGCTCCAAAGAATAAAGTGAAACTAAAACCTTTACAGATGAAGAAAAGACAAAGCAAGTGCTGTATGTTGTTGAAAAAGTATATGTAATTCTACTTTTTGTAATCTACACCACCTTGTATATTCTATAGGATTTTAACATTTGACCCCTTTCGCTTTTTCCATGACTGTTCCATTTCCTCTCCTTATCTCACATCTAAGATCACTGAACATATTATGCAAAATTATTGCCTGGGTCTTCCTTTCTTTGACACTTTCCAAATCACAGTCTTCCCTCTTCACTACACTGAAGTGATTCTCACTGTTTTCCAGCAACCTTCCTGCCAAAACTTAAGCTCAACACTCTCTACTCTACCTCTTTAACTTGCAAGTTACACTCAAAACCAAAACCCACAATCTCCTAAACAGCTTTTTCCCTGTTGGCTTTTGTGAGATAGTTCTCTACTGCTCCTTTTCTTACTTTTCTAATTACTTTGTCATGTAGAGTATCCTCCTCAGTGTCCTTCTAACTTTTGGAGGAATTTACCAGTACTCCATCTCAGCCCCTCAGTTTACTCCCACATGCTTAGAATCTTGGCAGCAACATTCAGTGATGTGAAGTTAATTATCATCCCTATGCAGCTACTTCACAATCTATTTGTCTATGTGCTCCCCTTCTTTACAACTAAATTTCTAGACCCTTGTTTCTTGAGAAGTCAGTTATAGCTAGGAAAATCTTATATTACAACCTTGATCATTACAAAATTCATTTTCAGTCAGCCATTCAAGTATCTTGCTGTGGCTGCAATCCCATGTGACCAAACAAAGCCATGAGTCTTCCTCTCCAAGCACATGTAATATTCCTTTCTCAGTCATGATGCCGCCCTCCCAGTCAGTCGTTATAAGTAATGGGGTATCATCTCTGATTTAACTTCCTCAGGACTCTCAGAATTAAAGTACCCTTACAGATTAAGTTTTAACTGCATGTATTTCAAGTTAGCTTCTCCCACTTTCTCTAACACTTTCCGAATTATTTTCATATAGTGTAATGTTTCAAAATGTTTTTCTTCCATGAAAATTGCCAGAAAAAAAAAAAAAAGACATTCTGCCAAGAATTCATGTGAAGTCAGATTTTTGCTCTAGCTACATGAGTGCCACATTACCCTAAATTCACATATAGTCACTGTATACTTCTGTTACTTTCTAAGCTAAAGATTTCAGAAGAATAATTAGTCCAAAGCCATAGAAGATCACAGAGCACATTGTTCTTCCAGCATTACATTCATAATGGTGGGAAGGGTTCACAAAGACCCTCTTCAGGGCTTACAATTGACTTGCAATGTCTGTATATCCTTGGTGTGAATTTCAAACAACTAGTCAATTTTTTTTTTTTTTAACTATGTTTAGAAAATTGCATTCTTATTAAAATTGTGTAAACTTATGAAAATAAGGTGAAACTACACAATAAGCTCTTAAAGCATGAGAACTTTAAGAACAGCTATAGTATAGACTATGTTGTGAATTTGAGTGAAGTTTGTGAAGAGGTAGATAAAACTGCATGAAAACAACTGACAAAAACTGCAAGAAAAAAGGTTAAAAAAAATGCAAAAAATATGTAATGGTTACCAACTGCCAATCGGATGATAGTATCTACAAAGCAGTATCTACTAAACAGTAGATACTATCATCCGATTTAAGAATTTCTTACTTTGTGTTCACTTGGTTCTTATTCAGACACAATCCCTGAAATTGAAGGGAAAATATTATCATAAAAGCCAGATGAATCTTCCATGCCCTGGAATTCTGTTTGCAATTCAGTTCACCCTTAAATATAACTAGTTTTTTCGAAAAATACATAAATATTTGGGAGTTCATATGATATATCCCTCCCATCTGGTCAATATAAACATGGAACTAATAACTAATGACACTCACAGACATTAGGGAAAATCTTCCTGTTTTCTCTGTTAACCAGACAAGTACAACAACAGACAAGGCTGAGGTGTTGAACAAATTTTTGCCTCAGTCTTCAACAACAACTGCTCTTCATGCATCCCTCAAGTGGATGGGTTGAAAGGTGTTGACTGGGGGAGTTATGTCCCTCCCACTGTAAGTGAGGATCAGGTTTGCGAACACTTCAGGAACCTGAACATCCATAGGTCTATGGGTCCTGATGAGATGCATCCCAGAGTCCTGAGGGAATTGGCTGATGCAGTCACCAAGCCACTCTGATATCGGAGAAGTCATGGCAGTCAGGTGACGTGCCTGGTGACTGGAAGAAGGGCAGTGTGATACCCATTTTTAAGAAGGGTAGAAAGGATGACCCAGGGAACTACCGGCCTGCCAGCCTCACCTCTGTGCCGGGGAAGATCATGGAACAGATCCTCCTGGAACCTATGCTAAGGCACACAGAAGACAGGGAGGTGATGCGAGACAGTGACATGGCTTCACCAAGGGCAAGTCCTGCCTGACCAACCCAGTGGCCTTCTGCGATGGCGTAACTGCATCGGTGGACAAGGGAAGAGTCACTGCTGTCGTCTATCTGGACTTCAGGAAGGCCTCTGGCATGGTCCCCCAGAACATCCTTCTCTCTAAACTGGAAAGATATGGATTTGATGGGTGGACTCTTCGATGGATGAGGAACTGGTTGCTAGACTGCATCCAGAGAGCGGTGATCAATGGCTGCATGTCTGGATGGAGATCAGTGACGGGTGGTGTCCCTCAGGGGTCTGTTCTGGGACCAATGCTCTTCAATATCTTCATCAATGACATCAATAGTGGGACCAAGCGCACCCTCAGCAAGTTTGCGGATGACACCAAGCTGTGTGGTGCGGTCGATACACCTGAGGAACGGGATGCCATCCAGAGAGACCTGGACAGGCTGGAGCAGTGGGCGCAGGCGAACCTCGTGGGCTTCAACAAAGCAAAATGCAAGGTCTTGCACCTGGACTGTGGCAACCCCCGCTACCTGTACAAGCTGGGGGATGAAAGGATTGATCAGAGCCCTGCGAGAAGTGACTTAGGGTACTGGTGAGTGACAAGGTGGACATGAGCCAGCAGCGTGCCCTCGCAGCCCAGAAAGCCAGTCACATCCTGGGCTGCATCCAAAGCAGCGTGGCCAGCAGGGCAAGGGAGGTGATCCTGCCCCTGTGCTCTGCGCTGGTGAGACCCCACCTGGAGTGCTGCGTCCAGATGGGGAGTCCTCAGCACAAGAGGGAAATGGAGCTGTAGGAGCGCGTCCAGAGCAGGGACACAAAAATGATCCGAGGGATGGAACACCTCCCCTGTGAGGACAGACTGAGAGAGCTGGGGCTGTTCAGCCTGGAGAAGAGAAGGCTCTGGGGAGACCAGATAGCAGCCTTTCAGTATCTAAAGGGGGGCTACAAGAAAGAAGGGGACAGACTCTTTAGCAGGATCTGTTGTGATAGGGCTAGGGGAAATGGTTTCAAATTGAGAGAGGGGAGATTTAGACTGGATATAAGGAAAAAGGTTTTTACAATAAGGGTGGTGAAGCACTGGCACAGGTTGCCCAGAGAGATGGTAGTTGTCTTGTCCCCGGAGACCTTCAAGGTCAGGCTGGACAGGGCTCTGAGCAACCTGATCCAGCTGTAGCTGTCCCTGTTCTCTGCAGAGGAGTTGGACTGGATGGCCTTTAAAGGTCCCTTCCAACTTGGATGATTCTATGATTCTATGATTCAAAGTAAAATCCTATTATTAAAGACATAATGTTATACAGGGCATGACTATATAAGAAATGAATTCCAACTAACTAAAAGTTTGAAATTAAGGTACATTATTTAAAACATATTTCATAAAACACATTTCATTTCCTCTGCAGAAACCTTTAGCAAGAAGTTTAATGACCTTAACACACAAACTAAAACAGACTTTAAATAGTCTGCTTCTGAATAATAGGAACTACAGTCAAATTCAGTACTCTGTAAACAATGCAGTTAAAATTAACGTCTTCTTTTGACTTACCTATGAGATGGACTATCCATAACTTTCAACAATTCTTTGGAGACACTTTTTCATGGGACAAAAAAAAAAAAAAATAAATGCAGAGTTGCATTAGTAGCAAGAACTCTTACTGAGAACAGGAAGAGATTTTTATTTACTTTTTTTTTTTTAATAATAAGAATGCTGCACTCATACAGATGCAGTACATGAAGAAAATGTTTTAAATTACTGGATATGCTCAATCACCTGATGATTGCTAGAACTGTTGTGGAGATGAGCAAGTTCCTAGTCTAAGTTTATGGACCACTGAACTCCTAATTCTAGTAGTAAATTTTTTAAAAATTATGACACACTAAAATAGAAATGACATGCTGCAGATACTAATACATCAATGTAAACCTAAAAATATATCCTGTGAAATAGAATTAGCAGTAAATCATAGTATGTGGCATGACTAGCAAGACACTTTAAAATCCTATCAAAAAGACACTGAGTATGTACCAGGGCACATAGAAAAATGTGCTTCTTAATCGCATCTTTGTAAAAATATTGATAAACAAATATATATATAACACAAAAAGAGAAAAGTATAGTAGACCAAAAGAAAAGTAAAGTTTTGCTAAATTTAAGAAGTTTACTAGTTTACTTAGTTAACTAGTTTGCATTCTCCAAAATCAGACATTTTGCCCAGAGCAGCAACAGTAAACATCTTAAAATTCCTGAAAGTAACACAAACGCTCAACACAATCAAGCATTTAGAAATACTTGCCATGCAAAAGTACTGTTGATGCATGGTACTAGAAAGCCAACTCCAACAAAGACTCATACTAACTTCAAGAACAATGTAAAAGTTTGTTACCAAAGGACTATTAAAGGACTATTAAAATTTAGATCCTGTCTTACACCTTATGTGTCTGCATCGCTATCTGCTGCAGTCTGTCTCCAATTTACAAAAGAGAAAGCAGCATTCCAATATTATTGATATTCACAGAGTTTTACTCCTATAAAATGAGCATGTATCAATTATTAAATGAATAAAGTTGTCTGAATAGGCGACATCCACGCGTTTTATACAAGGAGACATCCTCTACTCTTCCTGCTGCTTAAAGCTTTAAAGAAATAAGTTCAGAATTAAAAGTCTGAACTACTACAGTTTCAGCTTAGGAGAGGTACAGCAGATCTTCAGAAGATGGTGAAGGGTCTGTAGGGCAAGGTGTATGAGGAGCGGCTGAGGTCCCTTGGTTTGTTCAGCCCAGAGCAGAGGAGGCTGAGGGGAGGCCTCATGGCAGCCTACAGCTTCCTCCCAGGGGAGCAGAGGGGCAGGCGCTGATCTCTGCTCTGGGACAGCAACAGGACCCGAGGGAACGGCATGGAGCTGCGTCAGGGGAGGGTCAGGGTGGGGGTTAGGAGAAGGTTCTGCACCAGGGGGTGGTGGGCATGGACCAGGCTCCCCAGGGCAGTGGGCACGGCCCCAAGCTGCTGGAGCTCAAGGAGCGTTTGGACACCGCCCTCCGACACAGGGCTTGGGTTTGGGTGGTGCTGTGTGGGGCCAGGAGCTGGACTCGATGACTCTATGAACATGTAAGTTTTTCTGGAGTGTATTGATTTTGATTTTTTTTTTTTTTAACCAAATTGCAAGCTTGTATCCATCCACACAAGGAAAAACAAACAAAGTGACACACCAACCCTGATCATGATGATTATTGCTGCTAGTACCAAATTGCATGCAATAGTGAAAACAACATTTAGAAACACATTTTACAAAGACAGTAGTCTACCATATAGAAGAAGATACTCTACACAAGGGGAATGCACAAAATCTACCTGGAGAAAAGGTAGTTTGCAAATGCGCTTTAAGATAGCTGTTTAACAAGCAGCTTTGTCTTAGGCTTTCTTCATCTGAAATTAATGATGGAATCAGTGCACATCTTTGGAGCTATGTTACAAATGCAGTTCATACAATCATTCCCAATATCAAATTCTTAGTATTACATCTTAGGAAACAACTACTGTACAACAGAAAAGAACGTCAGGTTTGCTGCTTAAAGCATTGCAAAGTTTGAGAGAGAAAATTACTACTGGAGACGTAGCATTCAGAAAAGGACAGGATAGTGAACTCTTACACTATGGCACACCTCAGGATATTGAAGATGAACGCAGAGAAAAACAGAGATAAACAAAGCGAAACTTTCCACCAATTCTTCATACTGCTTGTAGACAAATGTGAAAGAGAAAAGTGAAATTTCCCAATGAAGCAAGCTTGTTTGTACTTCAAACATTGAAGACATTTTTCTGGACCGGATCACCCATCGACATGAAAGTACAAATTTTACAGCACTGCCAAGTTTAGTGAGACCTGTAGTTAACTCCTCTGGTAAAAGCAGTCACATGAAAATCAGCTGCCCAAAGACAGGTTCTCTTTAACGCATTCGTATTTTCAAGGCTTCTAAAAGATAAGAAGAGAAGGTTTAGGACAGTTCCTCCTCCTTTCCCACACAACATTCTTACAGCATTACAGTCACCATGGTCACCATGGAAGGGGTCTTGAGAGAATGAATATTTTAATATCATTTCCTTCTTTTATATCAGCCCATTCACCTCCCCCCAGAAAAACCACCCCATATTCAGACACGCAGGGACTGAGAAAGAAAAGGAAAAAGGACTTTAACGTGGATCTTTTACTTAGTCTTTTAGTGTACCATATCAACTTCACAGAAAATTAAATGAGGAAAACATTACAACAGCCCAGGGACACTTCTTAAATTTTGTGATTACATTTTAAGTGCTCTTTGTCACAGATATCATAAACTGATTAAATCATTTCATGGCTGACCCCTACTGACTATGCTAAGCGAAAAGAGAGGGCTATTAATAACTACCCATTTCTGACAGCTGCCCAGGGGCAATGGAGCCTTTTGCAGCAATAAAATGACTCCCCGGCTCACTTACTGAATGCTAAATATTGATTCATATTATGAGTGTTGTCAAACACAGACTGCAGTTCTGAAGATCCGTACTGGCAGGTCATCAGGAATAGCATTAGCAAATGTCAGGTCAGGAATCAAAGGGCTGCTGGACTCTTTAGGGATGAGATTTATCGATTCCATAAAACGTGAAACAGATCAAGTACTTGTGATGATGGAAACGGTCATGGCAGAATGAGGCTGAGCCATGCACAATGTATATCTCGGAGAAGCATCGCACAAAAATGTTGACCATTGAAAAAAAGTTTTAAAGGTTGGCATGTCCACAACAAGGACAACTGAAGTTCCAGGCCCACCAAAGATCTTTTTACGGCTAAAAGACTCTGAACATGCACTTAACAAAAACCATATATCTAAGCTTGCACACACAGGAGATCATAATGTTGGTCTTAAGCATCTGTTTAAATTAGTGTTGGTGTTGTTCAGACTAGATAAGAAGACAATGAGTACTATAATCAAAAGATAAAAACCAGTAATTTTTTTTCTTTAAGAGCTCTATGGCAACTTTGCTGTTCTGAGAAAGGTAAGGTGATATTCTGCGTCTACAATTGTTAGAAAAATCTTAAATTGCAATTATGCCAAGATTATTTAATTTCTTTAGTTTCACTTTGTCACCAGCAGCATTTAATGTAAATATATTTCAGAACTTTATTTTCACAAGACTGTGATTTCATGCAGACTAAATTTAAAATTTTTCCTTCAGATTGGAACATCTCTGGCATCAAGGCATGGAAAGACTGCTATGGAATGTTGCAGCGTGTTCGGGAGAGGAAAGGAAGGTCACTTCAGGTTAAATTAAATACTGACATTTCTTCCCTTTTTCTCTTTACTGAACTCTTTCTCTTAAGTGAAAGATTAGTACTAGGTAATTGTTGTACCTGTTTAAAATTTCATAAAATGACTCTTTAGATAAAATCTAAATAAAAGGAGAAAACAATGACATATTCCACACAGCCATGAATCTTAACAAGGTGTATTTAGGGTATCCAGCTGTATTTAGGGAATCCCTGCCACTGAATATTCAAAGCACTTTAGCCTATTACTTCTGAAACTGAATGTTATTATTTGAATAGAGGAAATACTATTTCAAATTCTAAGTAAGTAAAATTAAATTTTTTATATTCTTAATGTCAC
>VXAV01008076.1:600381-616109 GCA_013399715.1 Alectura lathami | reverse complement strand
ATAGCAATTAGTTAATGTTTTGAGTACTTGGAAAGTTTTATTCACAATTTGAAATGTTTAAAAATGTATTTTTGCTTTGTCTATCAGTAAGAGAGGAATGCTATATAAGTACAGCTACAGCTTTTAAGAAGACAAAAACCACGGAGAGGTCCTGATCCTGCTCACCTGATTCTTGCAGCAGGCCCACAAAAGTACGTCAAACAGAGCTACTGCCACAAATGTGTCAAACAAGATTTGACTAATAAATTGCTCTGGAGCTGTCTCATTCCATAAAACATTTTTCAGAGGTTTTAGGGACTATGTAAAAGCAATATATTAATTCTGCCCCTGATTGATGAGTGATTCTATTTAGACAGTTCACTGAAAACAGTTGAGCTTCAAAGGCCATATGAAATCATTTATTATCTCACTTGTGATTTAGAAACACACCAGCTGAGAGTCTTGGTGCATATGATAATAAGCAGTACTTCCCTATCAAATAAACATTTTTTTTCCTGAAGACTAAAAATAATAATAAAATATTATTTTCTATAGACTTAACATAGGGCTATCAGGCACATCAAAACAAAATCCAAAATCTGCACAGTTACATTTTAAGCTGTTAATTTTATTACATTGTAAGCATCCATTGAAGCACAGTAAGACTGTTAAACACAGAACAAAAGAAATTTATTTTTACCTTCTTACCTGTGAATGGGATTTAATGTTATCTGTCTTTGAAATTTTATCTTCCAGTGATATTGCAGAAACTACCATTATGCATAAGTTTCCAGCATTATATAGCACCTGCATGATAGGTAAGTCCTAAATAACAGGTGAAGGATTTAACAGTGAAAAATGCTAGCTAGGGAAATGTTCCATTTAAGGAGAATGTATTTATATATGTAGGAGGGTACAATAATGCATTCATCCAGAAAAGAAAGATCCACACTGATACAGGAGTAAACAGTTCTTATTTATTGTTTCTTTGTCATATTAGAAAGCCCACTTCATACCACTTTATTTGAAATGATACAATAAGTAAGGTGACTGTACACTTTTCTTCTTAAAATAAGTAAGAGATGAGCTTCAATGATTTTCAACACAATCTGAAAAAAAAAATAACCTGGGTAAAAATACTTAGCATGATAAAAACAAAAGAAAAAAATCTGAGTTTTTCTGCAGCAGTGCATGACATGTCTTTGCTCCAGTATTTCTTCCAAAGAAACGAGAACAAATTCAATTCAATTCTCACTTACGAAAGGTGTTTTTTCTGGCTTGGGGTTTTTGTTTGTTTGTTAGGTTAAAAGTGAAACAACATTCACACCCAATAGCATACACAAAAAATATGTACATACAAGTAGTACATATTAATTCAACCGGTGAAATTTAACTAAGCTCTTATATTTATGAAGTTCAAATGTCAAAATGCTCTCTTTCACTTTACAGAGCAAAAATAAGTCAGTAAATATTCTCCTGCAGTTCTGAGCCTTCTTGATGCAGAGAGTTTGAAGTACAACAACTGTGTTACTAAAGACTGTACCAAATGTGAATGTAGTTTAGAAAAACAACCTGGTTTGAGCCCTGCTTCTCAAAAGAAAAGCAACATTGCTAAATTAGCACCACAACAGATTACATGGTAGCATAGACTTTGCAATCCCAGCAACAGAATTAACAAGAGTTTATTCTGTTTTTTCATTTATTTATTTATTTATTTATTTACTATCTGATCTTTCCCTTTGGCTGTTCAAAGAAGGGTATTTCACAGCATGACGCTAAAATTCTGGCTCCCTTAAAACCTGTCTACGAACAATATCAAAAATACAACTTATAGACAGAAAACTACTTAAACATGAAAAGGAAACTAAAAATTAAGGGGCATTCCTCTCACTTATCATATTTCAAAGAAGAGCACTTTTCCGTATAAAGATCCCATTAGCTTAGCTATGACATCTTTATTCTCGCACCTATAAATCGCTCCATTGTTAACCTCCTAATCTGCAGTGACTGCTGCCACCTATAGGATCTCAACAATAGCGGTCAGGATTCTACTCAGCGGTTCCCTCTACCGGGGATGTAAGTCTGATGGATGTGCAGGCACTTTTATTAACAGCAGGTGTCCCCACTTTGGCTGATGGTTTCCCTCAAAGTCGTTGGTTTAAAAGCTTTTTCATGTTTCATAAATACGGTCTCCAGCTTCTGCCTGGAGTCAAAGCAGCAACCATGTGATTTGGGATAGGAAGTTGCAGACCTTGAACTCTCTTAATTCGGTTCAATAAATGCAATTTTGCAGAAAAACAAAAATCCCCTTGTTCACCCAATGTTACCTGCTGCGATGTATTAGCAAGCCCATGGCAGAGCAAAATTTCCTTCTAGAGCATACATTGAAATAAAAAAAAAAGCAATTTTAAGCAGGATAAGACTGGTTCTCTTTAGGCAATAGTTTCATCAAACTCACCAGTGTTACATCAGAATAACCTTATAAAGAAGAATATGAAAAACATTAACATACATTCATCTTGAAAGTCCCATGTAATATCAGACTTAATCACGTATGCACAAACACACACACACCCCAATGGGAAAACACTAATGTTTGCTGTTGAGATTTCTCAAAACAACATATCTGACTTAATTAAAAAGCAAGCATTGTACAGAAAGAGTGTAGTTTTGTTGACTAATCAAGACGACAAAAGTAAGTTTTCTTGCTCTTGAAAACAAACACCAGAAATATCTAATTTTACAAAACAGTCACCTTCCTCTCTCCAGTCTACATTTAATCCCAGAGATCCTATTTCATTTAAACACATAAATGCATTATTCTTAAATGTCTAAAGAGACTGGCAAAGAGACTGGCATAGGCAAAGCAAAGATGCTAAAGAAAAAGGACAAATTTAGATCAGATTTAACATATTTAGAAGCCTAGGTAAAGTAACATCACAGCAAAGAGACTTGCAGAACACAGATTCACTGTGAAGTAGCACACATTATCAAAATAAATGAACTACTGGGTACAGTTGGCCGAGAGGAACACTGTTAGCTGGAAAATTAAAGCTAAACAGACATGGAATACCATATACCACTCTGCTGGCACCTGGATTAGAGCAAATTAAAAAGAGGATAATATAAGAGCATGGTCTTCAAAGAGAGTATGGTCTTAAAATTTATTGAGATATTATATAGGAATAAACACTATTCAGAACATTCAGTGCCTAGAAGAAACTACACAAGCAGGAAAGAGAAGATATCTGAGAGACATTCCTAAGACACCACTAAGACACTCTTTGGGCACAAACAATAGCACAATTTGTTCTCTGCATATCCCCTCCAGGTCTTAACAGTGACAGAGCTACAAGGAAACTGAAATATTCTAAAAAGACATATACTTGACTGCTCACCAGTCCATGAAAACCTAGGAGCACTGTTGGAGGTACTCAGCTTTTCTTCAAGTCACAGGGGGAAAGCTATCCTTCCAGCTTATCTTTTTTTGTATTATTATTATTTTTATTTTTAAATTAATAAAGGCAACTGCTTCAGTGCAGTAAAGAACAATTCCTTTCACTTCATAGGCTGACACTTTTTCCCCCACACTTTGGAAGAAAACACAACCCAAAAGCATGTCATGGCTCCCACTGACCACGTTTAGAATGCCAGACCTACAAAACACAACCATCAAACAAAGAACCAGTCCCACTCCACCTTCCCCCATTCTGCCCCAGCACAGCTTATGGCGGAGTCAGAACAGTGATGCACTTGGGAAGCAGTGGAAATGCATTCAGGGCAGAAGGGAGGCAGGAAGGAGCGTAGAAGCTCCTGTTGGGTACAGTTCACACTTAGATCAGCTTAAGGGGCTATCACATCTCGCCAGCTCTGAGTCTTTTCTCTGCCTGTGTAAATATGAAGCTGAGTCTGCTGTCTTATGTCAGCCTTCAATTTTCAGGGATATAAAATATTAGGCAATGCAACTTGATGTGATGTGTAATGCAATCTAACTGTGGTTCCCTGCCCAAAGAAAAGCCCTCTCCTCACTTTCCCTTCCTCCTCCCAACAATGCATTCCCACTGCCATTCTTGCACTGGGTTAGTTGATACTGGGCTGTAAAGCAAGATCAATGGAACGCCAATCTACAAGAAAACCGACAGTCACAGCTCTTATACCCAAGACAAAATTCAGCAGGAGCATGGCAAGCAAATGGGGCAGTAGAACAGCGGACAGTTAGGTCCAGTACTGCATGAAGCTGATACAGATGCTACCGCTGAAACAGGAGATATTGCTCTCCTCCCCTTTGGCCATGGTCATGGAACCACTGCCTTGGCATCTCTGTGGTACACAATCCAGCTCACATCAAACCACACACTTTTCAAAGAAATACAAAAAAATCTAACTTGCTTGGTCAAAAACAAAAAATGAAATATTGGGACACCACAGCCTCATGCTTTTTCCTCTCTCCCACAGTTTTATTACTATCATTATTCGATTAATTCCAACAAATTGGAAACTCTGGTTTTCAATTTAATTTTCACTGGAAAGGAAATGTGTTCCCCAGCCTGCTACCTATTAGGTAGAGCAGAGAAATCTAGCAAATAAATCGAAGCTTTTCTGCGAGTAATACCCATAATTTTACAAAAGCTCTTATTTCTCTGTGTTTTAGGAATGGAGATTGCTTTAAAATATGGCATTACTGAAGTAACTGATGGTTTTGACCTGTCATCTTTATGTCTCTCTAATTTTGGACACCAAAAATCCATTCCAGTTACTACTCAATCAAAAACAAGTGTTTTGTAAGAACAATCTCACAAGCCTTAAAAACAGGTATTCTGACTGATTTGAAACACCTTTTTAGAATCATATATGGACTACGAAATTTCTTTTCTTCTGAAAAACAGGTGGTTATACTTCACTATGTAGGAAGCATTCCTACTACTCATAACCCCATATTATGTCACCCAATCATACTCAGGTTTTTTTTCATTCTCTACTTGTTTTGATCATCTAAATCCTCTTCATACCTGCCCTGTATGTTTCCTACAGAGATCAGTGTGTTTACTATGTAATCATCCCCAGCTTGCTGTTCACCATCTGCCTACAACTTATGCTAGTAGAGTAAGCAGGTAAGTAATTATATTACTGTTCTCATTGCTGCTGCACAAGCAGAGACAAACTGCACTCTGAAGAGGTTACTATCAAAACCAAAGGATCCCAACCTTGGTTTGCCCTGGTACCTAATCAGTGAAGGTGGGGAAGCGGCAAAGTTCTTTGCTCCCTGCTACTCTGCTCATGCCCAGGAAAACGCACCTGTGTAAGTAATGTTCTGTATTTTAAAGGAGCTTAGCTCAAACCATAGAGGGCCTGGAGCTTAAGCATTCAGTAACAGGATACATCAAGAACATTAACACCTGTAAAATGAGTTCTACCATATCTCATAGCTATGATCTACCAATTATCTTCAGCATAGTCTGAATAATCTATCTCACTCTCAAAATCTTGCCTGTGTCATTGTTATAGTCCAGGCAGGCCAAATCTGGTCTTCTTCAGATCGAAGTTAACAATTCTGCAAAACCAACTAACAGTTCTGTATACGTCCAAAAATCCTGTGAACATGGTATGCAAAAACACTTTTTTTTTTTTCTTCTGATTGGACTAGATTTGAAATCAGTCTTCAAGAAACAGAAAGCTATTGTATTTCCCTTCCTGTTATACATCTCCCATTGCCACTGTAGTCTCTTATTTTTCTATTGAAATCATGTAATTAAATAATGTGGATATGATTACTTGACTTACTTTACAAGAATAGGTCATCACTAATACTTTGATGTGATTATGAAGCCCTGTATCTTCAAAGGGACAAAACAATAAAAAAAATACAATATGCAAAGCCAATTATTTCCTGTAATCTCTTCATTTTCTTAACATAAGGACTTTACACAAAGCACATTAAAAGTAAACTACATCTATTAATATACCACATAAAATTATTAAAGGAATGAGATGAAAATACGCATTGTTAATGCTATGTTCACATGCTGCAGGTCCCTTCATCTGACTTTAGAATATAAATAGGTGCATAAGAACCAGATTGACCATGATATATATAATTTCAATTTTTAAAATCCTTGATCTTCAGAGAACGATTAAAATCCAGTTCTTCTGTTGTATAGCAATGTACCTCTAGAATATTACAGTCTGATCATTTCAAATGCACTTGGTATAAAACAATTGAAAAACTATAATTTTCTTTTAAGGTAAAGTATTGCAATATCTACACAGGCACTGCAGAACTACAGTTCTGTTTAAAAAGAATGAACATTTTAAATGTTTCACGAAGATAATTCTTCATAAAAATATAATGAAATGTAAACTTGCACAAATTTTGTTAAATCCCATTTTAAACATTGACTGTATGCCACAATTTGTATTTAATATATCTTATCCTCCTCTTCACAAACACTCTCCCTAAGAGTAATACCAACTAGATTTCCAAACTTTCTAGCACAATATTCCAAATTTTTGTTAAATGAAGGAATTGTTGATTTTTGGTTTAGCACTCCTATGTAACAATTCACAAGTCTCAGTATTTGTTTCCCCCAGCAAAATTCATAGTAACCACTTCTCTTACTTCTTTACAGATTACTAATTATCTAAATTCCTTTGCTTTTTGGTTGGTAGAAGTTTTGGTTTTTGTTTTGTTTTCTTCTTCTGGTAATTCAAACAGAAACTAGAAGTGGAAATCTTTCTAACCTAAGTTTCCTGTAATTATCCACAAGTCTCAGATGAAAACTTTTACTCCCCCCAAAACCATCCTCTTGTCATGAAAATCAAATTGTTAGGAAGTCATAGACATCAGAGTAAATGGTGGGAATTCATCTGGATTTCCTTGCACAATTGAAAAAAAAATCCACAAAAAAACCCAACCAACTAACACTTCAGGGAAAGCTCTACCTATTCCTTATTCTCTTTTCTTCCAGAGCAATACCCAAGGCATTCTCACTTTCTTTTCCTTTCCATAGGCAATTCAGGATGCAATTTCCAAAGTTCTGTGTCAGTCCTAGAAGTCCTAGTCGCCTTCGAGTCTGTTCCCATCCAATCGCCAAGACAACAGGTCATGATAATGAATGAGAGATCTGACCCAGAGTCAATTCACTCAGTCACCAATTTATATTGGAATGACAAGTTAGGTATATGCCTGGAATTCCTCCTCAGTACATATAATCTTAACAAGCTTTGTCACCTGTACTATCTCAGCCCTTTTCCTGGTCAAGTTGTCCTCTGCTCAGGTTTATAAGAACTGATCTTATTAGCTGGTTTAGCTCACCTGGTATCATTTCCCCTTTAGAAAGGCTGTATATCTCTTCATATCAGACATTTTATACTCCTATTCCACGAAGGCTCCATTTTTTTCTTTTTTTAATTGATTCTTTTCTCAGGAATAAAATGTATGACTTTGCAGATCTGATTTGAGTCAGGTAAAACACCTTTATTCAGAGCAGTTACCTCCTTAATTTTTGATTAGAGTTTGTGACCTTTGTAAAGGAGGAGATGGTGGGTTCCCAGTCCCTTGGTTTCCTGTGACATTTCCTTTCTTCCCCTCAAAGTCCATCAATTCTAAAACATGACTCCAGTCTTGTTGGTTACTTAAGACAGCAGGTTATGTAGGTAGTTCTCCAAACCGTCTTTGATACGGTTCTCCAAACTGCCTCCTTCCTGTCTTCCAGCCAGGAAGGCCAGTGGTATCCTGGGCTGCGTTAAAAGAGAGGGGTGGCCAGCAGGGAGAGGGAGGTGATCGTCCCCCTCTACTCTGCCCTTGTGAGGCCTCACCTGGAGTGCTGTGTCCAGGCTTGGGGCCCCCAGCACAGAGGGGATGTGGAGCTGTTGGAGCGGGTCCAGAGGAGGGCCACCAAAATGATCAGAGGGCTGGAGCACCTCTCCTGTGAGGAAAGGTTGAGGGAGTTGGGACTGTTCAGCTTGGAAAAGAGAAGGCTCCGGGGAGACCTCATTGCGGCCTTCCAATACTTGAAAGGAGCTTACAGGCAGGAGGGGGACCGACTTTTTACATGGGTGGATAATGGTAGGACAAGGGGGAATGGGCTAAATCTGAAAGAGGGGAGGTTTAGGCTGGACATCAGGAAGAAATTCTTCCCTGAGAGAGTGGTGAGGCGCTGGCACAGGCTGCCCAGAGAAGCTGTGGCTGCCCCATCCCTGGCTGTGTTCAAGGCCAGGCTGGATGGGTTCCTGGGCAGTTTGATCTAGTGAGCTAGTGGCTGGCAGCCCTGTCCACGGCAGGGGGGGATTGGAACTAGATGATCTCTGAGGTCCCTTCCAACCCAAGCCATTCTATGATTCCATGATATTATGGATAGCAAATTTGGGTTCATCTAGATTTTTGTTTTCTTCAGTAGGCGATCCTGTGTTACTCGTACTTTGATTTTGATAACTACTGTCCAGATGGCTGACCTGTGTGAAAAAGGGACAAGTTATCCTTTTGAGGGACCAATCCCATTCACCAGGGACCAAGTAAGGAAACAGAAGTGCAGCCAGAGTGCATAAAGGATACTTTGAAGTTTCTGTGGACAATTCTCTTGAGATACTAAAGCCATGAAACATTAAGCGAACTGGTAAAGGAAACAGGTTTATTATAACTGATTATTTAAATAGAGATAAAAAAATTTCTAGATATACAGATATGAAGCATAACTATTACTTCTGTATTACACAGCTTACCTGAAGAGGAAATGAAGGCCAGAGAATCTGGAACCTTTCCTTCTTGTTCAGATATATGTAAAATTCTCCTACCTTCAACCCAAGTTTTTCTTAAGCCATCCTTTGAGTTATCCAGTGATCTAGTCACTATCACAGTAACTCTGTTGTGCAAAAGGGCTCCCTCATTCCTGACAAGCAACACGAGCCTTCTGAATTTACAAAGGATGTTGCTATAATGGACCACTTCTCCATCTTTCCCTACCAAGCCATGCTGTACTAGCAAGGAGGAAAATAATGTTCCCAACAGATGATAAACTGAACACAATATGCATCACAAATAGTGGCTCTGACAGGATAAACCATGAATAGACCCAACAAAGCTAAGCTGATGGTGCATAAGGCCACCCTACTAAAGCAAAAAGATCAAAGCCTAAACCAACTACAGCCTCGCTTCTCAGTATGCCTCTCTAACATGAAAGTGATATATCTAATTTAACACATTTTATTGATTTGTGTTAATATTCGTCAGCACTGCCCATGTGATTGTGGTTGTCAAAAGCTGTACATGTAGCAGCTCTACATACGTAACAAACTCTGATAAATATTGTGAATAAAACAATGTTTAAATAAGAGATGGAAAACAAATAACTCCTCTAAATTTGTGTGTATTTAAATATGTTTAGCTAAACCTGGCCACCAACTTAAACAGTATCTGCATCAGAGTAGAGTTCCAAAGCATAAGCAAAAGAGAATAAAGGTAAAGCTTTATCATCATCTTGTTGTGCCAAGGACAAAACTCTCCTCAAAGTCATCTGTGTAAATAGTGGAATTCTTTCTATTCTATCTTCAGAATATGTCTGTAACTCAGCCATTTTGACTTACATTTTTATACTTTCAAAGCTACAAATTTAGGAGCAATGAATAGTATTTAATTTGAAATAATAAATCATGTATTTCTGTTACACAATATTATCCTATGATAATTTCTTTGCTTTTTTGAAAATTGTATATAACGTTTTGATGTTCTGTACCATGCAATAATGCATTAACTGTTTCCAAAAGAATGGCTCAATGCTTTGTTCATTTTTGCATCTTAATGTATTTTTTTTTTCAAAGTAAATTAAGGTTGCAAAAAGAAATCAAACAAAGAAGTATTATCCTTTCTCTGATCATGAAGATTTTAAACAATATTAGTCTCACACATAGCAAATTACCGCTTGTTAACTACTGTTGCCAACTGTTAGGGTACGTCTGCCTTACTGTATCAGTTTGACCCAGCTTCTAGTGCTTAATGGTCCTCTAGGCTAAAAGCGAAAGCTGATCCATCAGGCTTACATTAGCATAGAATAACACTCAATGCTTATTGATGTGCATGCAGTGTAACTACCACCCCCGGCACCTAGCTCAGTCCATTATTTTCATTTTATCTCAAGTCATTTGTATGGTTGTCTGCCCCAGTTAAAGCTATGGCAAGACTGGTACTTAAATGAATTTGTGAGAAAGGAGACAAATGCCCCCTGAACTTTTCTATCATGACTTGCTAACATAAAATATACTGGGAATGTTGGGTCCACTTAGCGAGGATATCTAGAATGGCCTTAAGTAGGCAAAAAAATCACTTAGGACTCTATCAGCTAAAAAGACTGCTTATTAGATGTTGGGAGTGGTAGAGAGGAGGCTGTTACTGTTTGGGGTGTGATTTTTCAGTGTGATTTTTTTTAATACAGTTTTGATTCTGCTCAGAACCCTCTCAGTGAAAACTTCAGCTTCGTAATAGTTACATTTTATCTAGTTTAAGAATCCTACTTTTATTGAATATTATGCATTAAAGTTAAAATGCTGTCTTTTAATCACACAGTGAAATCACCACTTTGCGACAGAGGAAAAAAAACCTTGAAACTTAAATGCATGCATCGTATAACAATCTTAATAGAAAACCTTTTGAAATAAAGCAAATACTGGAAACTTTCAGAGTGTGGCAAAATACTTTGCTGCAAAACAATCACTGAATATTCATCGCATGTTTGTTGCAACATTCACAATACGATACAAAGACAACTAGAAATAAACTTCTGAAGTTTCACTTCATGTTATTTTACAAAATGTACATAAATAATTGTCTCAGTTTTTTGCATTTTCCAATAAATTAATACTTGAGCATAGAAGAAAGCACAAAGAGCCATTGCAAACATGAAGATAAATATAATATTCTTTGGAGTGTGGATTTAAACTTTTTGACATTAAAGCATTACCAAGTCACTCTTTCTACATGAACAGTGAAACTTAGCAATTCAACAGAAATATCTCGGTCAAGCAGCAGTGTCAGCCATTTTATAGCGTATGATCAGCCAGTTAGATTGGCCACGGAGACTGAAACGTTTCCACTAACACCAAAGAAATGCATTTATATCTAGACTAGTAATACGCACCTGAAGTGTGCATTACAAATGTGCACATAATTTTAAGAGGAATCAACCTGAAAAAATAAGTAATATGCTGTTATGACAAAGACTATCAAAAAACAATCCACAAAACAACGTCCCTGCCTTTCTCTGCTCCCATTCCAGATGTATTCTCTCTCCCAATATTAATGGATAGCAGAACAGTTACACAAAAGCCTAACTGAAATCCAGTTAATATTTTGCTATTTCTTACTAAAATGGAAGATGATATGCTTAGTTTTATCAGAAAAGGTGAGAGGAAATGGCAAAAGCCTTTAAAAATGTATGTACATCACGAGAACATTTGTGTAAGGGAAAGGATATCACCTTCCTTTTCGTAGTGCTCCAGCACTGTAGGGAAACCTGTGGAGCCGGCTGGTCTCCAACCAATCGGAGTGATTCCCCTTTCACTCCAGCTGGCCTCCGCGACACGCATGGAAGTGGGAGATTTGTCAGTACTCATTCCTTCTCTTGGGTATTCAGAGTAGAAAAATGAGAATAATATTTTGTGCTTTCAGTTGGAAATCCCATGTGCTGTAAGTAGCTCTAAGCGTCTTTATCACATTAAGGACATTCAAGAAGTTTTTCCTAACTTATCTAGAGATGAAAGGGCAAAGAAAAACAAAACTGCTAGTGCCTGATACGGCTTTTATAAGGGTTCCCTTACTCTTCCCTTTTGGGTAAAATTAAAATCTATGTATGCAGTCAGAGTAACTAAAATAGCTATTCCTCAGAAGTTTACGGTATTTCAAGACATGCAGACTGCTTACAAAGTGTTTCATGAGTGATGTTATTCATGGATGAGAAAAGAAAGGGAAGCAGCAACAAAATGAAAGGGAGAAAAGAACTGAACTATACCACGCCAAATGCACATCTGTAAGTGCTCCTCAGGGCACAACTCCCTTGTAACTACACGTACAAAATATCATGTGGATAAGGACTTTCCTATAATAAAAACATATGCTTCAGAATATTGTGCTGTTCTGAAATAGCTACATTCAACCATAGGTCTTTTAATCATTTTCTTAATAGAACACAGACATTTGCAGAATAACAACCACACTTGCCTACAAACTAGAAAAGTCAAATGAAGCAGTTAAGTTACTTTGCACTAGACTGGTGGAAGTACAGCATAAGGCAGACTGACAGCAGTCCTTCCCCACTACAATACGGTTTGCTGAGCTATCAAGCAGTGTTGGTACTTGCTCTTTACAGAGAGACAGAGAGTGGGTTATGTGCCCATCGTAATACCAATTTGTGAAAAGAATGACTGAGAAGCTGTTTCACAAGAGCAGGCATAACTGGAGTATTAGTTTGTGAAGAGTAACAGCATAGGCTGTACTTAAAAAGGCAGAGATCACGAGAAAAAGGAAATATGCTCCAAAAATGCTTTTGGATATTTGATAGCTTAGGAGATATTGCACCTCCAACCTAATTCATTTTGGAGCGTTTGTTTCTGATTCTTTACTCACTTGTCAATTGCTTTAGACGCTTCCCTTCTCACACTAACACTTGAGTAAATTACTACTAAGCTATTCACATAGAGAGATGGGGTCTGCGAGCACATTGGTACTCAGCATGCGAGGGTGGAATGGAAGATCAAGGCCAATAAATAAAAGTAGTGCCTATTAGGGAACACAATTCATTGGCCAAGTTCTTCTGATCACAGCCTCTTCTGGAGACATTGCATTATTAGGCCTTATCTCAGATGAGGGGGCAGAACTGAGATCCAGTTCAAAGTTTTTAGTCATCAGCAATGAGGCATTGCTACTCTGCCCCATGAAAACACTTGTCTTGTTCTAGGAGATAACCACAACAACCATTCCTCAATCTTAGTCAGCCCTTGTTGGCTTTGAAAGAAAGATATATACATAGAGTCTTTAAAAACACTTTTGGTAGGATAATTTAAGCACACACTGAAGAATTCTACTGCATTGGGAGCCATGGTGTATGAGGTATTTTACTAGGCGGCCTCTAAATAAGCTACAACCCTCAGGATTAAAATCTCTCAATTTCTTTGGTAAAAAGGGTTGAGCATGGTTAATAGGGGCATGCAGATCTATCTCCTTTATAGCTGTCCTTGAAACTCTGATGAAATGAAGAATCATTTTAAGAATGAGGTTCAGTGAATCATCTATTCAGTCGTACACTGACATGCTTCGGCACTCATGAATCTCTAAAAGTAGTATCATTCCCAGGTAGCCTGTCTACTCCTGACTAAACACCGTATATCCATGTCTTTGAATAGAAAAGGGACGGATGGATATACATTTCAGTCCCCTGAACACGTCAGACAAATGCAGGAAGTCAACAGAGCCTTCCAGTTAACTATTCTTTTTAAAGATTTTCTTCAGGGAGGTTGCAATTTGGTTCTTAATCCTTGCTCTTTCAATTGAGGTTATCAACAAGGGTGCCAATTAGTACACGCTGTAGTATTCCACATGATGTAGAAATCTAACTTACAGAGAACTACAGGGAAATGTATTGCAAATACGCCCTTCCCTTTTTTTTTTTTTTTTCTTTTTTGCAAGCACAAGCGTGAAGATTTCATTATATAATGGGGTCAGAGAGGTCTCCAAAATATTAAGAAGAAAAATGAGTAAGAGCTGTAGTGATTAAAATAGACAGAATGAAGGAGGGAAACCTATCACTTTTGTTTTGTCTTGCCATCATTTCTACACAATGATTCCCTTTGGGCAGCCAACCTGAACATAGAAATAAGAGAGAAATTAAAACCTGGCTTTCCTTGAATTTCAGATGACTCAAAATATTTCAAAACAAATTTCTATGAAAAAAAAAAAAGAAAAAGGAATACAAGGAATACAGACTAGCTAGTGTCTATTGGGCATTTCACAGAAGGATCACTTAAATGCAACCCTATTAAATCATCCCCACATGCCACCTTAACTATTATATACCTCCACAACAGTCTGCTCTTTCTTACCAAGGCCTGTGGGAACTGATAAACTCTAACTCTTCGGAATCAGCTTTCCAGCTGTATTGCAGACCCCTTCTCACCAAGCATTCCTCAGCATCCTTTTTGAACAAACCACGTGGGGTTTTCTCAGGGAAAAAAAGGTTGGCCTAATGAACAGCCTTATGCAGGTTTGTCACAGGGAGTGAAAACACTATGAGATCAGCAGGCAAAACTGCATATACAAAACATACCAGCACCTCTCAAAAATAACTTAAATGAAGGGGTTGCATGATGTCTTGGAAAATCATTGGGAAAGCTGGATCTTGATATTACAGCTTAACCTTATGTAAGCATTACCAAGCTATTCAAAATAAGAATAGACTGGAAATATGCCATTCGTTCTAAAGGGAGAAGGCATATTCTGAGAGATAATTCATAAAAATAAGTCATTATGATAACGTATATATTAAAACATTGTTTGCATTTCTGGACCCACATTTGGTCATGGATATTCTGTCATTCATACATGCACCACAGAACTTGCTACTACACGAAACATTAATGTACTTGAATCAGGTATGTCATATACATATACGTATAATCCTACAAAGATATAGTCACAGCACTTTTACAGACAAGCCTCTTAAAATCAAATAACATGAAAACCACTAGACTCAGCCATAAAAACACAGTATATTGTGTGTTCTCCAGGGTACGGCAGCAGATTCCAGAGAGAAACAGGAAGATGGAAAACAAAGGTCAGAGCATATAGCAAGAATTATTTCAGACTGAGGATAGATGTGGGAAAGGGATTATTGCAGAGGGACTGGATGTAATGTGGGATGTAAAAAGGAAAGCGTGAAGATATAAGAATCGGAACAACAGATTACTGGGAAGAGAGAAATGGATTTAACAGTTGAAAGCAGAAGTCAGCAGAAATAAGTGTCATTCTATTCACTTCACCTGAGGTAGATGAAGTGGGTTCATAAGTCTGCTTACTGCAGTAATTTTGGGAAAGATACAAGACATGGGCTAGTTTTTGGAAAAAGTGGTTAGAAACAGAGTTCTGTATGGTTAAAATCACTGAACTTGGGATAACATATTTTTACCTAAGATTCTCCAGAGAAGGAAATTGCTCTTTCTCTCAATGTACTCAGAGAACATGGAAAAGAAACACAGCATTAAACAGGAATCTGAGCGAGGTGCTGTGAAGAGATGACTGATGGACATAGGAAGCAGCTGGAAGAAAAAAAGTGATTGGAGACATGAAGTTAACCAAAAGGGTGACTTGGCATTCAGTCCAGTTTGGTTTGGGTAAGTCTGCTACAAGAGAAGGAGGGGTCTGGCCAAAGCCACTAGATCTTGCCAAGAATCACAACACTGATGGATCTCATCAATACGGCAGGAAGGAACTGCAGGAGCACAAAAGCTAGTCTTTGCAAAGGGAGTGTCCTCCTCCCTGCCCTACAGCAAACTCGCTAATGATCCCAAGAGGTATCATTTGTTATTTAATCTCAACAGAGTAGAGTCTGAAACAAATAAGGCCTTAAATTTGTGTCTAATTACACAGAGAAGTCCAAGGACAGCAGAGCAGGCAAGAAGAGTATCCACATCCTTTATTCAAGCACCAAAAATATGGATAGGTGATGGGATGTCTGCTAAATCACTGCTTAATTTTCTCCATCCATCCACCA
>VXAV01008076.1:572462-591569 GCA_013399715.1 Alectura lathami | reverse complement strand
TTTTTTTTTTTTTTTTTTTTTTTTTTTTTTTTCTTTGAGGAGAGATTTCTTCTTCATATGGAAGGGAACCATTGGAACCCCTTCAAGTAGCTTTCTAACTGTAGGATTTCACCTCATCACAATATGAAGGGTAAGACACCTGATCTCTAGGAGAAGACAACACAGAAAACACCCAGAACACTGTCATATACCACAAACTCACTGTTGTGAACTAACAACGACCACAGTGAGTGGTTAAATAACACAGCACTATCAGAAAGAGATTTTGTTCACTTTCTACACCTCTTCTGGCTATGTGATCCTATGAGGCACATGCCCCTTTCAAGCAGGGTGGTGCTTGTTAGGCATTTTCTTTAGCTAATTTATTCCTTTTGCAGAAAACAGTACAATTTGCTACTGCATTAGTAAATAGCATCACCTTATGAAAGATCATCCATGACATTACACGAGTTGCTGTTGGCAGAAACAAGAGAAGGACTGAGAAAGAGGGTGCTCAGAGAAGAGATACACAACCTGAGAGCCTTCAGCTGTGGCAAGCTAGTAAATAATCTCAGCTGTTCACAGAAGAACAGCCTGAAAATGTGGCCTTACTCCTTTTACCCAGAAAGAAGGGATCATCACAAGGATAGCCACTAGAAGATACAAGATCATTCTGCGAGAAAGAAAGGTGAAGACCCACAATGAAAAAGAAGCCAAAATACGATGAACAAAATAAATATACTTCAATGTGAATCAAGTAATCTGCATTTGTACATAAAAGTACATGAGATAATTTTTGTGTTGAGTTCACAGAATGGTTTGGGTTGGAAGGAACCTTAAAGCCCACCCAGCCCCAACCCCCTGCCGTGGGCTGGCTGCCACCCACTGGATCAGGCTGCCCAGGGCCCATCCAGCCTGGCCTTGAGCACCTCCAGGGATGGGGCACCCACAGCTGCTCTGGGCAGCCTGTGCCAGGGCCTTACCACCTCACCCTCCGTGTAAAGAATTTCCTCATAACACCTAATCTAAGTCTTCCCTCTTTTAGTTTAAAACTGCCCCCCCTTGTCCTAACACTGTCAGACCATGTAGAAAGGTGCTCTCCAGAAAAAAAAAAAAAAAAAACACACACACAAAAAAAAAACAACAAAAAAAACCACTAAACACTGAGTTTGAGTTTGTTAAAAACACCAAAACTTCAATAAAAGACTTAAAGTAGTAAACACACATCCAAAGAACAAATAATGCCACAAACTGCATTCCAGTCAAAAAATTTGGATGCAAATTATCTGTAATCTACTGAATTTTCCACAATTAAGGATGGAGTTTCAAAGCTTTATTTGCACTTAATTTGAGCTAACCATGGCATGCTCTTACAACAGAGAAGTTTTGTTCTTTCTGCCTCCTGGCATATTTCAACCTATCCCCTGTAACTGCACAGTGAGTTGGACTGGGGAGCTGATCCAGCTGAAAATGAACTCCTCCCAGTGGAGGATCAGTTTAGCTAGATCATCTGGCAGTAACAGTGTATTCTCATGGTTACTGTATTTTCCCAAAGATCAGGGTGAAGCCATAAAACAGCTGAGGGTGGAAAGTGAACCATCTGAATCAGCTTACAGACTGGAGTTCCATGAGGTTTAGCATATAATGAAAAGACACATTTCTAAATATACCTGCATACTGTCGTACTCAAACCTAGTTATTAACTTTTATTTCTATTTCCCAGCTTAAGCCGTGCTACTGTTTTCTTACTTTGCTGAGGTTTTATTACTGATTTTTTTTTTCCTGTCCCAGTTCTTGTGTCTTTTATGGGCATGTGATTTCTTGTCCTTAGTCACTGTTGATAGGTGATTGTCAAAAGCTTCTGCTGGTATACACTGAAGAATCATTTCCCTTAAAATTAGCTTCTCCCATTGTTAAAGAACCATGCAGCACAAATGCTTCATTTCAAGCTTGTGCAAGTTTTATCCTGAAAACTATGTGCTTCATTGTCCCAGAGAAATAGAGCTGTCTTTGGTTGTTATGAACAAGGACAGGCTCAGAAGCATTGACACTTGACCCAGAGAAGATCTTGGATTTTAACAGGTTGACAAATGGGAAAACAATTTGTGAAATCTAAGTGTCAAAACTGTCTCCTTCAGCAGGTTTGAAATTCTGACTTATTTTAGGTTATTATAAAAATTCAACTAGATTTCTCTCATTACAATTTTCCAAAGATCATGAAATTTTTTCCTATTACACTTGCTTAATTTTTATTGGAGTTATTCTTCTAAGGAAATATAGGAATGTTATTTTTGGGGATGTTTAAGTCACGCATGTCTCAGGAACTGCTGAAAGTTCTGTGAAAGGGACAGAAATGTCATTTTTAACAGAGACTTGGTGTTCAACTCACAGTGATGCATCTTATATACACATGAATATATATATAAACATACAGATTGGTAAGATATATGCAAAATTATGTATCTTTATATATACACATATGTATATATATAAAGATAAAATTTTGCATCTCCATCACAAAAACTCTTTATGCACATTCACCTTCAAATGCAGCAGATATTATCCAGCCTTACACAACCACAGTTCCTAAACTTACCAAAATGCTAAGCATCGGACTCTGGTAAGGTGGAGCTCTGAACAGAAGAATCCAATGGGGTTATTTCAGAAGGTCAACAATTCACTATTCATCACCTTTCATGAAATAAAATCCCCCAGTGGTGGGGACAGAGAACCTGACACAGAAGAGGAAGGAATGCTGAAACTCAAGGTATTACAGGCTAGGATTATAACAGGCTTTTATTTAGTGCTGGGCAGGAAGTTACTGCTACAATAAAGAAAAAGTTTTAATATGTAGCAAAATTAAATTACCAAAACTAATTGTCCAAGGGGTAGCCAGGAGTAGGTTCACTTTTGATACGCGACAGAACCCCAGAATGAGAACATTCGGTCTATAGAAGTATGTTATTAGACAAGATATGTCCTAGAAAGTAGTTTCTTTAACTTGATTTCTAACATGCAGCTGCACAGAAACCAAGTTTTGTTTTAATATTTAGAAGTAGGCCGGAGTGCCTAACACTGATTAGACAGTTTTAATACATTTATAATACCAGAAGCAAATTTGCATTTCCTTTATAATTTTATAGAATTATAATGAAGAGTATGCATTTTTTTGAATAACAAAATGTCTTTCTGACCCTCCAGAAACAAATCTCAAGTATCATTCTGATGTCCATGCTGTATGTCTATTTGTTGTGCATTCAACAAACAAGTCATGTCACCTTATGTTAGCTTAAACATTGCTTATTTTAAACTTGTGTATGTAATCGTACTGTGCAACAGAAAACTCCCAAAGTAATAATTTTGTTATCATTTGCATAATCTGGGGGCCTATGCCAGAGTTTAACTGTTACAAAATTGCTTCACGGCAAATTTGTTCTACTGGAAAGCAAATATGGGCTCTAAGAACTAAAATGAACTGGAAGCTAGCAAGTTTCATTGTTCACTGTCATACACAGCCTGCTCTGCATGAGCAACCTTTTATTCTTATCTGACCTCACTGCAAAGGTGATGTTGTTCAAGTATGGTGACTAAACCCCTCAAACTACACATCAAGAGATGTACAAAATTGTTACAGAGGTAATAAAGAGCAATTTAATATAAAACCTGCAATTAAACTCCATAACTAAGAACCTCACTCCAGGAAAATGTTAAATTGCTCTTCTACAATTCTGCTGATTTGCATAACCAGAAAGAGACAGACCTACACACTTACAAATTTGTCATTGCTTTCAGTATTTCCTTCTCACATTCAGTTTATGAGGAAGTATTGAAAAACAATACATTTCAGCATCAAACCTGCACACTTTGAAGCGTCCGTTCAGTTGTAATGATTAACACTGTGCCAGTCTTACATAAGGTTAGTTACAATACACATCCATCTAGCTCATCCAATTTCCAGTCCTGATTTCAACAGATATGAGAGTTCTGGGGGAACATCTGGAGCCTTAACAAATGTCAAAAGGTATAGTTTCACTTGAAGTTTTAGGTAAGACTTCATATTTCCTTCTCTAACGATGAAATCCATGTAATTCTGGATGTAGACACTGAGGGGAAAAAAACCTGAACAATATAGCTTGTAAAAAAACTCACAGCAAAAGTAACTAACAGAAAGAACTATTGCTAAGCCAAGATGTACTCAATAAATCTAAAAACAAACAACAACAACAGCGGCAGCTAGCAGAGTCACAAAAGGCTGGCTTCTTCTCTGTCCTGACGCAGACCTTCATAAGTGTGCCTCCCAGGTACCAGCCCTTCTCCCTCTCCACTTGCCTGCTCCCAGGATGGCCAGCTGTAACTGCAGCCTGGGATGAGGTCCATGCCTAGGGAAGCGCACTCAGCCACCCAGAAGGTCCCATGTGACCTCCAGGTGCAACTATGCCCCTCAGGAGTCTGCTGCTGGTGTGAACAGACGCACCAGACAGCCTCCCACCAAGATTACAGTCTCCTTCATGCTGCACAACAGGAACAAAGTTGAAAGAGTCCAGCATATAAATTCTTTGAACCAAGAATGTCTTTGCTTATTTACTCAGTTCCGTAAAGTCTTCAGTGATACCTATGGTCCTGCAGCAATAAAAGTGAAGAGTGATAACTGCTCAAGACTGCCGAGTTTACCATCCTGCAGTGGCAGGGGGAACCCACTTCTCCACACACCCTTGCTCTACATCTCTGTGAATCTCAAACTGAACGATTCTCTTCCCTACAAAAAAAAGAAATAGCATTTTTACTCAACACGATCCCTGGTAGAACTTAACATTCCCAGTCTTGTTTCTACATGTGATTTTTTGCAATTCAAGTAAAAATTAGAGAATAAATCCTCATAAGCAACAGTTCGAACACTGCTCCTGAATACTTGAGATAAACTACCAAAATAAGCAACTCTTCCATTTTCTGCTTGTTCACTAATTCCCATGTAAACAAAGCCAACATACAAAATTAACATTTATAGCAAGTGTGCCATGGTAAAATATTCACAAACTGCAGCTCACATTCATTACATGGCTAGATGGCAAAGAAACAATAAAGATATGAGTATAGTCCAGCAGGTCAGGTGAGTTGACAAAGCAGGAAGACATTCATTTAGCCCATTTGCCAAAAGTTATAAAAAAAGTTCAAAAGTTCATATTGTAAATTAACTTCATTCCAAACTGAATTTTCTATGGAATAATGTGCACAGAAGTTATTGTAAAATAAGTATTGCACTTAAAATATTGCAGTAAGTTATGCAAACAAACATGCTATCAAGTTGTCAATTGGGGGGCCAAAAAAGCATTAGAAATGACAAAAAGAAAGAACTGGGCTCAAATCTTTTGTCGGTAGTCAGCCATACAGTTAAAACCCATCCTCAGATCAAAATGCAGGCATGGTCTTGAAGTGATGCTTTGAAAATGATCAATAAGTGATAGCTGACTAAAATTAAATACAGGCTGCAATGGCAGACTTGAGGAGCCCAAACTAGTTCATGCTTCTCTGAAGGCTCTACTTACAGATGTATGACTCCAGAACAACCCAAAAAGGACGTATTCAAAACAGATGTACAGTTGCTGCTGTCAGTCCTTCTACCAGGGAGAAGGGAGCTGCATTTCCTGCTGCTCCAGCTGGTGCCAGTGGGATAACCCTTGAGGCTGCCCATGACTGTGGTGGGAACACAAGAAACCCACTTCAAGCAACAACTGCTCAAGTGGAAGACGGTTCATACAGAAGAAAAGATGGCACTACAGCAAACTGAAGTAGACGTGAATGCCCCAGAGCCTAAAAGCCTTCATTTTTCTTTTTTCTTAAGCACTAAAAGTCTCAGTAATAAAACTGAGATCCACAGGCAAAAATTCATAGGCTTTACTAAGGATCAAAGGACAACTTGTTCCATTAATTTAAACTTCACATTCTTTCTACTTGTGTGTTTTCAGTTTAACCATGCAAAAGACAGCTATTTCTGTCTGAAAATGTAATACACGTATCTATCTATGCTGTTTTGTCGTTTTCTCCAAGATGACAATGAAAAAAATGTATTTGATATTTTAAAATCATAAATATTCCAATCCAACCATTTTATAAAGCCTTCACCCTGGGCCAGAACATCCTTTTAATCTTCAGTGACATTGTGACATTGAATTATGTGCAGTACTGCACCTACATCAGTGAGAAATATTTAATATCATAATAGTGCTTAAAATATTATAAGCTCTAGTCCTAGTTTTAAAATAGTCTCAAAGACAAAATGCAGCAAATTGAAATATTAAATGTCCCCTGAACCCATTCTTAAAAGATTAACGCTTCAGAAGACATTTTCAGCTTTAAAAATTAGTAAGTGGCTTCATTAGTGAATGCTCTCATTGTGGAGAACAAAAAAAAAAAGCAGATTTTAACATTTTTAATTAAAACAAAATATATAATGTATAGACATTACAGAAAGTATGTTTTATTCTTTTATTTTGAAGAAGATAGAGCTATGCTATGATACAGCTTCTACTCGCAAGTGCATTTATTCCCAGACCCAGGTTAAGTTAGTTGGTATTCTGAATGACCAGCTATGTATGATTTGCTCAAACACCAAATTTCCAAACCATTGTTGTCACATTTTAGAAACATGCGTATGACCCTTAGGCCTGCTGAGACAAATTCAACTAAAAACATTTAAAAGTGTATTTCCCCTTGTGTAGCAACATCACTAATTTCTAATTTCTCTTTAAAACAGACCTCAAAATCCCATGAAGTTGTGCAGCTATGGCTGAATGCAATCAGATTTCATAACTAACGTAGGTATTAGAGCACACATAAGTGAGGCTCCTTTTTAACAGATTCACATTACGAAGACAGAAGAATCCAGCATTGCAGCAGTTCTGAAAAAGAATTAAATTTAATCCAGACGTTGAACAACAGAATGCTTCTAACAGCAGTGACTAGAAAATACCAAACAGTCATGCACACAATAGAGGTAGAAGGTTGTCATGATTTTACAATGCATTTACACAACCATACACCCTACAAAGTTTATATTCTAGATGACCTGAAATCATCTGATAATATGAAAGCCACAGCCAACTTCAGAGTTCAGAAGGGGTCTGCAGCCGTACAGTGGTTAGAGCTGCTGGCAGAACGTGTCTCGTGGTGACCAACACACTTCAATAATGACAGGATTTAGAATATACTAAGCTGACTTTATTATATTATGCTCTTAAAATGCATCAAAGAACAACATCATTTCTAAGCTCTGAATTATTATCAGTGAGCTGCAGTTAAGGATAAGAAGTGCTGCTAAGTTTTGCATAATGCTTGCCATTACAAGTAAGCACTGCTTCTCCATTCTTCTAAAAATGTAATTTAAGGGTTTCAACAGTTCTGCTAAACCTAGACTGTAAGTGCCATGCTTGAATCTATTTTTTTGGATGTATGCCCAACAATAAATGATCCACAATGATCTGAGGACAGCACTCTCATCCAAGAACTTAATCAGATTAATGATGTATTTGTTTTATAAAAAATGAATAACATTAAGCTTGAGAATGCCTAATTTGCATATTAAATGCTTGAAGGGGACAAAAAAAATACCAGTGGTTTTATAAAATTAAGATTACAAAATTGACTATTGTCTTGAAAATCTGTTAGTAAATTGCAGAGATGCATAATAATAAATAAGTGTTCATTAGCAGTGTTTATGTAAATTCATGAGTTGATGTTTAGTTGTTCAAAAGGCTTAATGATGTTTACATTTACGAAGAATTTATTAAAAGCAATGTTGATATCACAACATAGCAATGGCAGTAACACCAACATTACATACAGAACTTCCCAGTTCTTTTGACCTAAAGAATTTAATTAATACTTTAAAAATTTTACCACACATCTGAGAATGCTGAAGGGAGAGCTGAGAAGGAGAGGTGTGAAACCAGCAGTGATATCATTTGCATTGGGTTAAGTTTGATACAACGTTAACAGATTGGCCTAACAGAACGAATTAAATCATACAAAACTGACATTATTTTATAGGGTTAAGGAGAACAAAATTACAGTTAATATTTGTTACTGATTTCTTTTATGTTACAGATACTTAGTGTTTCTCTACCACCCTTATTATTACATTAAAAAATTAATCAATCAAATTTTCCTAAAATAGAAAATCAGCTCTCATTACAATGGATTAGTCTCAAACTAAGTTACTCCAGCAAATTATTGGAGAGCACAATTTATTTCCACCATATATAGCATTCATGTTGTCACATCAAAATTAAGCAACACTTTACAACATATATACCAACATATATACCATATATACCAACATATACTGGTAGTTTCCACATCTCAGTGGATTCAACTTTGAAAAGGGAAAAATAATTTGAGAAACAAAATAAGCAGTAGATGGAACAATGAAGATCAGGCTGGCATTTGCCATCTGGCACAGTAAACCTAGGGTCTCTCCTTATAAAGTAATCAAACAAGCAATATGCCCAGTTCCACAGGCATTATTCAAGAGAATCTCCCTCTGCTTTTATCCTAGAAATACTTTCATTCACTAAAATGGATTCTTGCATGGGCATATGGGGCTCTTGTGAAGATGCAAGACAGTCCGTAAGCATACGCATGAGTCAGAACAGCTCTGGAAACATTGCAAGGCCAAAGGATATGGTAGATATTCAGCTACAGCCCAAAGTATCAGGCAGTTGTTTCTAGCAGACTCTGTTAGTAGAGCAAGAACCTCCATCTCCCTTTTGTCAACAGCATACTACATAATGATTATAAATATTTCATTAGAGGTGTTAGAATAGGAATTCTTCTGTCACCTCTGAAAGCAGGACATCAAAGACAGTAAAACAGGACTTCCTTCCTCCACTGGGTGGGGGCAGGGGGGCTATTCACAAAAGACGACGCAAGTAAAATAGCTCTCCCAATGGCAAACCGTATCTTCAAACCCAGAAGAAGAAAAGAGGATGAAAGCTGAACTTCTCCACAAGATAGGTGGGTGGGAAATCTGTGCCTTATATGAAGATTTCAACAAACTTGCTTCCCCACTGATGTACAAAACTCAAACTGTTTGGCAGTTCTATTGAAAATCCAGGCCTACAACTGAGTAGTATAGGAACAGCAATTGCTGGCAGACTTGTATCAACAGAGCCCAGCAGTTGGCTCTATTTCAGCTCCTATCTAATCCTTATATTATACTGCGCTCATCACCACAGTATGCGAATTCCCACTAATGCAATGTTACATCTAAAAGACAAAGCCCACAGCAAAATACTTGCAACTCTGGAAATCTGCAATTAATATTCCAGCACAGACCTAACTGTGTACCACCAACACCCCCTGCTATTCTTTATCTGTGAGCGAGTTTGTGCTAGTTATATTTCTGCTGTAGGCCATAAAGTGTTACTAATTCACATGTTCTGACCAATGTATCAACAACCTGCCATAAAAGGGACAAAAACTTCACCATAGCTTCTACATGTTAGAATAACATTTGTATATGCACGGTGGTTAATGCGTTTGCCAGGCCAAAATTTTCAGAAGATAAAACAAATTTCAGGCATCTTCTAACTTAACACTGCCTACAATATTGTCTATGAGACAAGTTTGGTATTATTTCATCTACATTTTCATTTATCTTTTCAATAGCTATGAAAACATTAGTCCAATTTGTTATGGGTAACCTTCAACATCAACCTCCTAATGACTTATACCAACAGATCAAAACAAGTCTGATTGCACATGCATCTGTTCTGTGAAATGCAGAAAAAGAAAAATCTGGCAATTACATAAGCATTTACCCCAACAGCAGATGCTTTTCAAATTATTTTCCCTGTACTAATTTTGGAACACAATTCTCTAATGCAAGTACCACTAAAATTGGTAGATAACACACAGTGATCGTAAACAACTTCTGCATTCACCTCAGACATGGCTAGAAAATATCCTCTAGAGTCAGATTCCCTATAAGTGTTGGAAAATCCACTACGCTTACTGTACTGGAATAGTGCCACGTACTGGGTGTAAAGGGCAGAGTTCAGTAACAAGGGAAAAAGACGTGTGTGGGGCAAGGCTGTGAACTGCCCTGTGCCAAGCACAGTCTGTTAGAGCTGCCTCGGAAACTGCTGGGAGCAAGGCAATCCTCCCAAAAACTTCAACCAAAGGTTGAAGCCCACGGCATTTCTGTTCAGACCTCTTTAAGAAAGGCTGGCAGTCACTGGAGAGAGGAGACGTGGAAGCAGATGTTGGAGACACATGTTTGGAAGAAGGCTAGGAGAGATACACTCCCAAAAGGAGGACAGTACGTAAAGCCGCGCATATGCCAGTATAGCCCAATAGCTACATAGTGGACATTTTTATTAAACCTGTTAAAATTTAACTTGCAAACTGAAAAGAACATGTGTTGCATCTAAAAAGCAGCAGTAATTGTGCTTCTCTTCCTGCTGATGCGGCCTCCATATGGTTCACTTAGCTGCCTGTATTACCTGGACTCCAGAAAAGCCCTGAACCCAAAACTCAAGCCCAAAAGCACTCAACTCAGGATGAAAGGCAAACACCTTGCTTCATTTGATGGCAATGTGAAGTATTCACTGAGGATCTACATCCATCTTTCTGACTTGAATTTTCAGGAAAAAATCTGATGATGGTGAAGTTAGAACAAATTATGTCAAATATTCTATTTGTTTCCCTTGTGGGACTGGAAATAAGGCAATAAATTGCACAATTTTTTATCTATGATTTTGGCTGGTATAATAAAGAATGTTTTCTTTTTAGCAAAGATATACTTAGTGGAAGTTCTAAGGAGAAAATTAAAAAGTATCAATTTTTTTTTTTGTTGTTGGTAGATTCCTGCCATTTTATAATACTCTAGTACCAGGCTTAGGGAGCTGTTCAGATTAGCAATGACTTGAATAGAAATTTATTCTTTTTCTTTGTCGAATGAATGGCATTATTTGGCTGTGGGTTATAAATACAGTTATATGTCTATAACAGCTCAGGAATAGGAATATTACTTACGTTCCATTTCATAGTTCTGAAAGTGTTTTGACCCCACACAGAAATTTGAAGACCTTTTCTGAATAGGGCCTTCTATTCACATAATGACTTTTTTCTATATTATTTTATTAATATAAATACACTTCACCTAGTGAAAGCAGGTCTTACATAATATACAAAAGGCATCTTATTACATTGTGATAACTTTAAATAGAGTCTTTTGACTATGAAACTTAGTTTGTATCCACTCAGGTGGAAAAAATATGTGGACAATGAGAAACAACATCTTTCAAAATGACCTTCTGCTGATATTTAAATAAAAAGAAAATATGTAAATATTTTCCGATCCAAGTGAAATACAAGTAGACTTCAGTATCACAACAAAGGAAGAGCATGTCTTGTTTCACAGGACTTCATGTTTGATAGCTGTATTTTTTTTTTTTTTTTTTAAATGACTGTCCATTTATAGTTAATTCTGGGCTGATACTCTCTCAAAAAGATAAACATTATCATCTTGCTATGGCTAGAATGCATCTGTTGTTCAGCACCTCTCTTTCTTCCAGCAGTTTCAGGAAAGCATGAACCTTGTGGCAACCTTACAATTCTTACAACCGCAGCAGCTGTTTGCAGTGACTTGGGACAACTTTTTCAAAACAAAACATTATTTTGCAATCAGACAGTTGATTAGAAGAATAATTGAGGTGCTGCATTTTAGGTTAGTCTTTCATTAGCTTGCTGAATGTTTAGTATTGTTTATCCCAGGCCCTCCATAGCTGAATTCTCCTACAAATTGGCTCACACATGGGTTCATTTTTCCACACTGAAGTCACCAAGAATTGACTTAACCCTTACCTATTTTAGCCCAGCCAATGACAGGATGCTGAGAGAAATTTCTTTAATTTAAAAGCTGTTAACAATCTGCTCTCCATCTTGTCTCCATGGTCATCCAATCACAAGCTAATGGTTTAGCTGTACCAACCACCTACCATTCTCAAGAATAAAACAACTTTGCACATGGGAAATTGAGTGTTATCATACTCCATGGGAAATTGAGTGTTATCGTACTCCTTGAGAGTATCACTGAAGTGCCCAGTGTCACAAGAAGGCACAGTCTCACTCTTAACACTGGTGGGACAGGTCCACCCTGCTGCTGGTGCTGGCTTTTCAGAAGGGGCTCCCTGAATGGCCTGTGTGGGGGACGAGACAGGCATCTAACAGGAGTGAGAGCATGAAGGCCTCAGCCAGAGGGCAAGAGCCTACAGTGCTGCCCTAAGTATTCTGCATCCCCCTTAATCTAAACTTTCAGTGCTGTGCCTTTCTAACTCTTATCTTGCTGTTCATATTTTCTTACTCACTGAGCCTGGTGATGGGACAGAACAGCAAAGAGTCTGGGGCAGAAGGATAGGAAAGGCAATCTTCACCTTCAGCAGCAGAGACATTTTAGATAGGCTTAAATTGTTTGTGAAATCAGATTCCAGCTATTACAGTTTTATTCTTCTGCACCATCTGCTCTGAGTGATCCTATGGTACTAAGGCCTACAAAGCCAGGTGCATCAATAAGGTATGCCCCATGGCTCAAGAGAGAAAGCAAAGCCTGGAAAACAGAGAGGAAAGACAGACGCACTATGCGTGATAAGACGCCTTTTCTTTGAGCACTGCAGGAAGGAAAAAAGACCACTTGGATGCAAAAGTGCTTAAATGTTGACAGTGAAGACACTGATAAACTTAAAATTTTCAAAATTATCGTTAGGACAACATCTAAGGACTTCCACAACAAAAACCGTTAGGAGTATTGCCATCTCTAATGTAATACATCTAGAGTTACGTACAGAAAACATGTTACTTGTGAACAGAATTCTAACTAAAACCTTCTCTTTAAAGAAAGCATTTAAATATATATATATTCTAATCCAAAATGGAATAACACGATTATCTTGACCAAGTATGATGTTACTGTCAGCTAAAGAAGCATAATAAATATTTTTCTAATGGTCAGTTTCTGCTAGTTAATGTTTGTTATTTAAAACATAACCTTAAGTTAATAAAAATGCATGAACAATTTAATCATAAACTTCAAAAAATAACGCTTAAAATATATTAGTTCATCAATAGCAATCCCGTTAATTGAAGCATCCTGCAAAAGTGTCAATGGCTCTTACAACATCAGTTGCAATCCCTTACTAATTTAACATTACGACTTAATTTCTTGTTCTAATCCCATCTAATTTCCCCTTCTTATTTCCTTCCTTCTGGATATGCTAGCTTTGCCACCCAATGAGTTTATTTCACTAGTCATTCACTTTTAACAGTAAAACCAAACTATTTGAGGGGAATAATCTCCTGGCAAATCCAAGACAGGATAAAGAGCTCTTATTTATCGAGCATTTTGTGCCTTGAATTGAAGCATTACTGCGAAGAGTGAGCAATAAACAAAAACACCTCAGGGGCCTGGGAGGAGCAATGTAACCAATTACATTTAATTAAATCAAAGGATGGGAGCCCTAGGGTTGAATGAGCTGAAGAACAAATTTGCATTAACACCTAGCAGCCAAACAAGTAGTTCTTGGTTTAGTCTGGAAGCACAATTGTTGCCATCTATTCTCTGCACTGAAGGGGGGCCATTAGCTAAATTCTTAGGAATTGTTTGTCCACTGATGAGGGGCTGCCTTCTCAACATTTCACCTCTAGCACATGAAAATTGCCTACTAAAATAAACAGCTTCTTCTGAAACCTAACAAACAAACATTAGGACAAGACTCACAAGTTTGCAATTCTGTAACACCTTTGTTAAGAGTCAACAAAGAGAACAATGCCAGGGCTCACACACCTGAGAGAAGTGGATACCCTACAAGCCCTATTTGGAAGAGGAGAACTGGGAAGAATTAACCTTAATCTGACCACAATGAATTCCATAAATTAAAACATACAGGATAATGATTACCTACAGCACTTTCAGAATAGATGCAAACATTGAGCCTTTGGCATAATGAGGAGAGTTCCTAACACCGAAGTAATTACCAGTGCAATGCAGCTCAAGCCTTCCTTTCTTTGTTCAGAGGGGTGAGGGAAAGACCACGGAAGACTGAGAAGGGCAGGGAATGGAAATGAATCAACAAGAGCATGAAACTAACGGAGAAATTAAGAGGCAAGAAAGTGCCAAGAGTCTGCACTTCTGAATTTTCCAAACTATGAGTCTGTGGGGGAAAGCAGGTGGAAAAGACGACAAATGTTTAATGAGTTATAAACTATTTTTTCTTGACAGTTCACTGCATGGCAGTGCTAAAGAAAAAAAAAAAAAAAAAAAAAGAAGTGTTTAGATGTAAAGAGGGCAATTTTTTCTATGAGGCATTTGGTAGAGTAGCAATGACTAGAATTCTTTTTTCTTTAAAGACATTTTCAGGGATTCATAAATATAATAATTTCAAATGATTTGAGACTTAAACTTATTGTCCCATACCTCATCCCAGAGACAAAGCATAACTTAATCTACATCCCCCAAAAGCATAAATTAGTTTATCCATTTTAAGCTATACAACAAATGAAAAGGAATTTAGTGGTTTCAAAACACTTTGCCCTAAACCTTAAGCTAAATGGCTGAATTGCTAAAATAATTTTGTGGGCAATCAGTCTTCATTGTGCTCTAAAACTGCAACAACCAAGATTCTCATTTTGAAAAATACTAAACATGCTTATATAATATTTTCTTAGCTCTCGTTCCTTGAATATTAGGATGGAGAGTACAGAGAACAATAAAATACATTTCTAGAGGTCTACATGCTTTTCAGGAAGTTAGCTGTTCCTTTTCGACCTATTAATTTTCCTGCTTTGGAAGAAATTAAACTGTAGTCTTGCTCTGCAAAGGGACCATATAAAAACATAATTTTATTCTCACCATACAAACTTACTGCCTTTATTTATTCATAGCTACATTCGGTTCTCATAATGACAAATAAAAATAAGGTGTTGCTGCCCTGTTAGATACTGTTAGACCCAAAATGCTAATGTGACCAAAAATCGGGAAATAACTCTCTAACACCAATGTAGTATTAGAAAGCAGGCAATCCTTTATTAGGCCCCAGGTGTGAGGGGGATTGACTCCACCCAACATGCACACCATGCAATCCCTCACAGTTTCTCATATACCCCTTATATTAATACTCACACAAGTTCCCACCTTTTCCAGGAATCGCTTATATATAGTCAAGCTCATTATTACGCATGAGCAGCATAATTACGGGGTTTGTACTGGGGTCCCAAGTGGTCGTGAAGTTCCACTGGGCAGCGTTAACTGGTCAAAAGGTTGTATGCTAAAGCAGACTCCTCCCCCTTTGTGACCTTGCTAAAGAATGAAGAATTCAAAACAGCTACTTCTTGTACCTCAGTCAGTTCAAAACATCTCCTCCTTCAGTCAGTGAATAAGACAATGCTCACCCCAGCCACCGAGGCCAAGATGTACATAATTATCCTGCTCATCTGCCTTGTCCTGTGGGACGCTGACCTGCTCAATTTGTTCATACAAAATTCGCACAAAGGAGGCCTATTCTTTTCGTCTCTGGTTTGGTATCACTAAGAGACCTAATTGCTTGCTTTTAAGGACACCGGAAACCAGCTAAAGTTTTCATTTTGTTAATCAAGCTAGTATCCAGCCTCAAGAAAATCAGAAAACCCTTTGTTCCAGAACAAATATGTATTACAGCTGTGCTTTCAGACTGCACCTACTGCAGTTTAACCAATTCAACCATGGAAATAAGTGGTTCCTCCTTATTCTGGACACCTATTGCTACCTTCTTTATGTCAAAGCTTGTGATAATGAGGATACATACAGTGTTACATAGGTNAACGTTTGCAGAGTGGGCTAGATATTATGTTACACCAACCAACTGATCCAACTGCCGTACTGGTATCAAAGGCTTTGGAGCACAAATAAGGTATATAGCAGTGGGAGTAAATGATCAAGCACAAGAGCTGAGAAAGGAGTACTTCCTCTAAGCAGCAGCTAGCTGCTAGATCAGGATAGGATGTGGTGTAACAACACCAGCCAGTGTCTAGTTTACCATTTACAAGCATCTTAACTCAGTCATGTTTCTCAACAGATGAGAAGACAATTACCCCAAAGCAGAAGTGAATCAGGTAGACAAGTGCTGTATGTTCTGGAGGTTGTTTTCCCTGTTCTGCTTTAGAATGTGCTCAATTAGCAAATTTTAAAGCCATGCCAAGACAAAGCACATACTCTATTTTCACATAAGTAGTCCTATCCTTCATTTCCGGACTCTTGGTCACAACCCTTGCTACAAAGTTAAGGAGAGGAAGACTAAAAGTTACTGTAGAAAACCAAGCAGATTATGATAAAGCAGAGGCCATGGGCAATGAGAGAAGTAGCTCTTCAATAAAATCCTCAAGGCTACATTTTAATTATATCTGCCAGTGTGTGGAAAAGAAAAAGGCCAAACAATACACTATACTCACGAAAACAGATGGGTTTTCCTTTTGTTTTTAAACCCATAGATGACATGTTAATCAGAATGAATACACCTGGGTTTGAGATGTTAAGCTTGAAAATAAAAAAATCCTTTACTAGCAAGTTCTCTAATTATGGCAACTTCATTTCTAAATGAAGCCACGCAGTTGTAAGAACCTGTTAAACTATCAACCACTTCTGGACACTGAGAAGTTTGACATGGAGGCTGCTGTAGCCATCCACTGCTGGAATGAAGAATATTCAGTGTTGAATCTTCAGATTTATCTACTAATGGAAACACTGTCCTGGAACAAAGTCTCCATAAATACACATGACAGTGAGTACATGTTTTCTGGATGACTGTAATGCACTGTCGCTGAATGTGGATCTTGCTCAACTAAGACATTTTCTAAGGCGTGAGTTAAGTCAGGATTCTTTCTAGACCAAAGGAAAGAAAGCAGAATAGCAAAGAAGAGAAAAGTACAGCAAAAATGGTGCAGTAAGTGACTGCAGGCAGAAGAAATGTTGCAACTAAGTAAGAAACCGATACATGATCTACATGAAAAAACTAGAGCAATTCTCAAATATGACACACCAGTGTTAATTCACCTCCAGTATTTCTCTACCAGGTAAACTGACTAGTGAGGACTTGTTTTACAATCTCATGATGCAATAGCTCCAGGAATTCATAGCACAGAGCACATACATACCAACTACCTTTCTAAATACTTACTTTCTCTCAAGATCTAAAAGGAAACACACTGTGAAAGATGGACAGAATGATTAACTTACCTGCTGATGAGCAATAAAAACTCAAACTGCATCCTGAACCCTACATATCACAGAGCAACTGCTAGCAGCATAATTAAGGTTTTATGCAAGTGCATAAAGGAAGGAGAGGTGATGTAAAGGCTGTTTCCAAATGATGGATAACTACTCTTGAAAATTTACTATAAAAAAGATTTTCTGAAAAAAAAGTTAAATTAGAAGAACGTTCTTGAATGGTAGATTAGTTTTATAATTTCAAATGTTATCCCTATTTCTCTTATTTGAAAACATACTACTTGTGTTAGTGCACTTCCATTTATTAAAAATATTTTTTTTGAAAAGCATATACTGGGGGGGTTCACTCTGTTTTTGAGGTCAATACACTTCTCATCTGCAGTGACACAGCAGTCTGTGTTTTTCCTGTTCAAATTCTATTCATTCTGTGCTATTGTCAAATCCATTGTGCTCAAATGTTCTCAAAAACAATTATTTCAATTTGAATTCATTATGTCCATTCTGATATGCTTCTGTTTACCTCAGTGGAAAATGAAATGTGCTGCCTAATTGCATGTTTGCTTTATCATTAATTAATTGATCTCAGTGTCCTTTAAACAAGATTCATAGCAGTGACATAAGTAACAAACATATTTACACAGAGCAGGAGGCAATAATCTGATATTTCACTGTGCAAAATATAGTTGGAATAAGTGAAATTTTCCACTCCACACCATTTTGTACTGGTATTCAACTCTACCACAGGTATTCAAGTCTACCACAGCATGGTTGATGCTACACTCCTAATGTGTTTAAATCTTAAATGAAAAAAAAAAAAATTAACAGTTCAATTTCAAAACAATATATAGATCTTGAACAAAGTGAACATAAATTTCCTATGTCTTTACCCATGGTAAATGATAGCAAACAGTGACAAAATAAACCAAAGCACTTGAATTAGTAATAATTTAAAAAACATCCATTTAAAAAGATGTTAATTAACCCTGCAGGATACATGCAGGATTTGAAATGAGTCGAAACAATGTCCAGCTTAATGCTAAGAACTTATAAAATGAGCTATCAGGGCCTATTAGTGCATTGTAATGGCATAGATACTTGAAGAAGTGACCCTAAAATCTCTATCCTGACCCAACTTTCAGAAACGGAGCAGAAGATTGACCTTTACACAATATAATCTGCAAAGGATCTAAAAAATGTATCTCTCTGTTATGTGAAACCACAGTTTTATTTACTCAGGCATGCTCACTTAGGAGTTAAGGTCCACTCAAGCATCATTTCAGGGTTAAAGGTTATACTATAAAGCCATTATGTTTTCAAGCAGAGTAGCATGCTACCATTTGTCTTGCAGTAATATCACAATCAGATGTTACCTTTTTAGCTTGGCCCAGCGGTGAGTTTAAGACCCTGGCACATACAATGTAAAACAGATCGGTACTTTCCACAAGTCACTCAAACTGCAGTTGCTAAACTTTACAGTGGTGTGTGTATTTTGTGAATGGTATCTAGACACACACACACACAGGTAAAGGTTTATGATCTGTGATCTTCTGCAGATCTGCTCATATTAGGTGGATGCAATGTCAATATACAGATAACAGGAAAAAAAATTGATGCTTTAGCTTTCAGGTTCAGTTTCACAATGGGGTCAGCGTCTTTGCCTCAGAAACTGCACATAGTAACTTTAAAAGGAGGTACAAAAAGGACAGTAAGGATTTCTAAACTTCTGACTGAACAACAGTTTAAAATTCCTTGCTACTGTTTACCGGTTCCTAGGGTTCATTACATGCCCGTTCCAAATTAAGGACATTCCTTGATCAATCAAGAGATTACTAAATTACTGCTCTGTGCAAAAACGAAGTCCCAGTTTGATCACAGGA
>VXAV01008076.1:540728-556174 GCA_013399715.1 Alectura lathami | reverse complement strand
AGTCAACAGCAACTGAAATGAGGTCATAATCAGGGCAAGAAAATATTTGAAAGATATTAAAAGCAACATTCATCTGAACATCAGAGCTTTTCCCCCAGCTACATAAAACCAAAGTAGAAATACATTCAATACATTCCTCGGCTGCACTTGAGGGCAGAAGCATGCATGAATTTTGATGGATTGTCTGGACCAAGAATTCACTTTTTCTTCTTTAGTTTTTCTTTGTCAAGTTTGCCTTCAATCAGACTGGCCAACTGAGGCACCAGAGTTAATCCAAGGGAAGCAACAGGAAAGTGGCCAGGATCAGTAGTTCTGCCAGCTGCAGAGCTGCCCTTTGAACTGTCCCCTGCTGACTCCTTAGCACCCCAGCTCCGCAGCCATGCCTATTTCTGACAAAGTTAGGGTCTCTCAGTGGCTGTGAATGACTTTTCTCTAAATAAATGTAAGACTGGGGGGAAAAGAAGTTGCAGAGGAAGCAAAACAAACAAACAAACAAAAAATAATATTTGTTGACATGTAGACTAGTCCTGGAACAATAAATTGATTATTTCTTTTTTTTTTTTCCTGATTTTTATGCATTCATAGTCCATATATAAAGGATATTTATCATAAACATCACCAAGTAAGGCAAGCAGAGAAAAGGATGAACAATTTAGCACTCTAGTGTCTGTAGTTCAACATAATACTGTGAAGAGAAAAAGGGAATTGGAGTGTCCTGGTCCAGAAAAGAATACAATTTGTATCGCCTGGATCAAAAGGTAGACAAAAGCAAAAAGGAAAACTGATACAATAACAGCATTGGCCTTAAACTATCATTAAACCGAATTTTAGGCTGCTTCCGAAAAAATAGATTGTAACTGGAGATGAGAAGAGTGCAGCTCTGATTACCTCTGCTTGACGAATAAGGTAAGATTCCACAACCGACACCTGCCCCACTTCTATTGGTTTTAAGGTTGCCCTGAATTTCTGGTGATGTTTTATTTAAATCAAGAAACAAGTTTCATCTACATCTCATCTGCAATACTTTTTGATATGCTCAGCTTTTGTTAAGGATCAGTTCTTCCTCTGATTATAAGATATTTTTCCAATGATTAAAATCAATGCACACACAAATTTCAAACACATTCTAACATTTCACATGCAGTGGCCAAAAGCTTGTGGCACCCACGTACAACCACAACACACCCTAACATGTCCTGTCTTGGCCAGTGGAGGCATTTTGCACAGGTTGCCTCCAATACTCAAAATCTCTTCCTCTCACCCTCTGTCTTGGCAACCTCTTTCTTGCCTTCAAAAATACTGTTTATGGCAAGCCCGTATGTGAGCCATAATTAAGTGATGAAAAAGATCCAGCTTTGCAATGAGGGACTTCCTTCTTCTCCTCTGTCCCACTTCACCCCCATCCTGAATCTGGTCAGGGTTCAAGTCTAACATATGCTTCCTTTAGTCTGATCAGCTCATGAAACCTTCACTGAACAAAAGCAGGGAGCAAGCTCAATCGCCTAGAATGAGAGGAGTAGCCATTACCTCAGCAGTCACCTGGACAGCAAAGCCACTGTCATTTACTCTGAAAATCACATCTCACGTGTATCGCATCTCATGTATATGTTTTACACATATTGCCATTATGGACCAGCCTAAGACTTCTCTGAGTCAGTAACAATAACTCTTTACCACAATTCTTCTCTATCACAAACGGGACTTGCAGCCTAAAAGTGACATGCATCTGTGAAAAACAGGTATTCTCTAACCCAAAGCCTGCCACAATTATCACACTACTCAGTCCCATTCCTAAAAAACAGTTTCTAACTTGGGATCCACTGCTCCACATATACCACCCCAGCAGCTCTGTATGTACTGCTGCTTCACTGCCCCATCCCATCAGCTGCTCCTCCATTACTCAGCCCAGAAAAAAACATAATCCAATACGCATCATGTCTTGTTTCTATGAATGCCTGTCATGTTACAGCTTTCAACAGCAGTCGTACAAGCTGCCTGTGAAGCATTTGTAAATACCACGAGCACCGAATTATTAAAGTCAAGAAAAGAAATCACAGGAGTTGGTGGTTAAATCCCAGTCCCAAAATTCCCATAAATTTCCACTGGCTTCCCAAAATACAGAACATTAGTATTAGGGACTTTAGAATATGCCCTGAATGTTGTACAGTTCAAGCAAAAATCATTCAAAGTTATGATTGCTGAGATCAACAAGCAAAGTACTTCAGACAAGCACTGGTAAGCATTGTGCACAAAGGATGTCAGTTCAGGGTAGTTAAACTGATCTGCAGTGTAAGTCTTCAAGGTGCAGTATGCAAAAATTCATACGGCTGAGGCAATAAGTTATATAAGACAAACTGTAGAATGATAAACTAATTTAACTCATGTTTCTCCTGATACAAAGTAAAGCAAAATTCCGTATTTGGAACAATGAACCAATCAACTTTGGGTGTATAAATAAAGTCATATAGGGAGAGGGACACAACTATTAAAACACATTAATGTTTCTTCCTCTCCAGCTCAGGAAACACAAGTGGCAGACCTTTATTTGTGTTCATAAATAGCTGCAGGCAGTACAATGAAGATAATCCGCCAGTCGCTGCCTGCTAAAGCATGCTTTCCATCAATCATTAGGAAACAAAACTAAGTTCCACCTCCTCCTTTATATTATTCTTCATCAGAATGAGGAAAATAATACCATACTTGAAATTACAAAAACTAAGATTGGCTATATTTCCACATAATGCTTGGGGGGGAATGACACATCACCATATATTACTACCCTAGATACAAAATAAAACTACAGTATTTGGGGAAAATGAAAGACAGGAGAATAGTAAAATAGTTGCTGTCAAGGGTACAAGAAAGGTTGCATAGTCTTGCAATCAACTCACTGCAGTCCAGTGAGAATCTCAGAATTATCTTCAAACTTTGTTATCTGATTAGATGTTATTTCTGGGCCAGAAAACAGAAAAACAAGACAAACTCTTCTTTCACTTCACTTTCAGATCGCAGCTTAATATGGTAAGAAATTAAAACAGCTCTTCATCTACAAATTGTTTTTTACAAATATACAGCTCTTGTGCAATACAATGCAACAGCCTTAGCTCAACCTGTGAACAAAAGATGTTGCCAAATCACTTCTTAGCTTTCTCCTCAATTCCTTCCTCCTGTGCCCAAGCGTTTATGCTGCTAAATCCATACCTTGCCTCTTAGCATGCAATAAATTGAATAAGATTAGTATACCCTCACAAACTGTCCACAAGGGGTTGCCAATATTCCTTCAAATCTGCTTCCCTTCACTTTCTGTCTATCCCTAAAAAAATACCCTAACTATTAACGCTTCAAAATGTTATTAGCAGAAATACCCTACAGCAATATCCAATGAAATTCAAACCTAAGCCATCTTCTAACATATCACTTGCCACAAACAAATAACAGGCAACCCATTTCTAAACCGAAGGTCTAAAATAATATCATAATTTCTTTCACATTTTGTTCATATTCAGAACAAAGGCATGACACCTTGCAAAGAACACTTTACACTCTTTACAAAGATTTAAACCTTCCTGTAAGCTGCTGGCATTGTTCTTTTCACTTCTGCATTTTCCTATTTGAAACACCAAATTACTGATCAATGGAAAATATTTTAGCACACAAGACAACTTATTCTTTCCCTAATTGCTTAAAATGAGTCCACAATTTTAAAGTAAATCCATATCCTGAAATAGAAAATTTAATGATATTGACTACTCGTTTTTCAAAACTCTAATAAAAGAATAATTTTCCTGTCTAAAAGACAGCATCGCCACAGTTAGACTCTATACCTTTATGATCTGTAATGACCTCACTGCTAAAACTATTCATACACAGTTTAAATTTAGAAGCATATTCCTGACTAAGAATGGAAGGATTTAGAAATTCAGTATTAAATAAACAATATAACTTTAAAAGGCTCTAGTTACTACATATATATATCCGTATCACCAAGTATTTGGCACATACACAGTTTTCCAACAGTGAAGTGAAATACTCTCCAAGTTAAGAAGATCTTAAACAAAGCTAACACATAAGCATAAAAATTCTTATTCACAAAGCATATATTTTATTGAGGAAAGATCCAGAAGGACAGATAGCATCTCTGATGAAAGCTATCTTTTTCTTCCCCAAGTTTGCAACGAATGCCACTCAAAATGGTGTTTATATTTTTCACCTGCAGACTAGATTACTTCAGTTTACTCTGCCCAAATCCGAATGCAGAAACTGCAGCAAGATTCCAGCTTGGACTGGGTATGCCAAAATTCTTCACGTTAGACTGCCATAAACATTCAGCCTGATCCCTAGTCTGACTTCCTGTCAGTCAAAGGATTCATTTCTTAACTAATATTTAGTGCAAACAATACTAGAGAGCAAATACCTCTGGAGAGATTCATAACCCACCTGGACACTTTCCTACAGTAGGGAACTTGTTTTAGCAGAGTGTTGGACTCGATGACCTCCAGAGGTCCCTTCCAGCCCCTGTGATTCTGTGACTCTGTGTAATTCCATGTACGTAGCCCCCCAGCCCATATCATTAAGAGAAGGATGTAGCGAGCAGAGGCACCACATACACTACCAATCCAAATAATTCTAGCCTAGTCAAATGAATCATAGCACAGGACGTTTTATCTTGACGCAACTTTTCACTACAAAAAAAGCACCCATCAGACACTCCTTTCATACCCCAAAACTATCGTGAAGTACATTAATACTGAGAGCACCCTGTATGAGATTAAACAGACCACCTTCCACCCGGTGCTGCAAATCTAGAGAGGTTATGTGGATTTTCAAAACGCGTCAATGATGTTGTCACCTTGAGGATCTAGTAAAAACGGCACAGAGATCAAGTGAGTGAAATTTGCCTTATATTGGGTGCTTCTGGCTCTCTGCTTGGGATATTTCTTATCAAAATTATTCTAAAATGAACCAGTAACAGAAAAGCAGAGCACAAGCATAAGCTCTGCTCTCCCAAATTTGAATCCAGACTGAATTTGGTTAGAAAAACAGCAGCTTATTAAAACAAGCTCCTGCGAGAAATTCAGAAAATCATGCACACGACCTGTACTGCCTACTGAAGCTTCCTTTTGCCTAACCAACTGGTCCCCAGGTCCCTCTAGAACAGCAATTCCAGCTGGGTCATAGCATATCTGAATACACAATTTCATCAGTTTTGATAGCCCTTGAACTGATATAGGTTGACCTTTAGACTTTTTGCCAAAAGCCACTAGCAACCTTATGAACTTTCTAAAGTATTTAGCCTTGTCAAGATATCAGTTGACAACGCTTTTAACATCCAACATATGCAATGAGCTTTCCCAAGAAGATGTTAATGCATAAGGAAAACATATGTAGATGAAAATTCAAAAGCACTTTTACCATGGTTTTAGAGAGGTCATAGCAACATTTTTTTCCTGACAAAAAGACCTATGAAAAGCACACTCTTCTAGATTTACCTGACTGATGTTCTTGTTATTGTTGTTATTCTTGTTAATATGCTAATAATGTGTTTTTTGTATTTTGTTAAAACTGTTTCTATTAAAGAAAATTATGATAGTTAAAATTTTGCCAAAAGGAGGAGAAAATCGAAGGAAAGACTTCAGTTTCCAAGACATACTCGGTTCTCAAAGATCTAAGAATACCTACTCCAAATCTGCCAGACACAGACGTTTTAGCAAGGAGAACTGTTCATCTGCTATGTATGTTGAACTGTAAAATTTACCATCTTAACCTACTGCTTCTGCAAAAGCAGGGAAGAAACTTTATTTGACACAGACTCACATTCAACTGGACCTTGTTGCAGCTACTTATACTTTGGCACAACATACAATGAGTATTTTCTCCTTTCTTTCTTCAAAATTCAACCTTCAACATTTTGAAATAGTACGCATATGCTACGCATTGCTACTGGTTTTCAATCTATAGAGAAAACATTTTAATGAAGAAGTGTAATATATAACTTCTGATCATTATTCCTAAATGATTACTCTGATTGCCATTTTTAGAGATCAGCAAGTATCCTCCAGAAGGAAACAAAGTATGAGGGGGAAAAATATATATATAAATCCCCACTAGGAGAAAATTGTCCTATTATCCTCGACATACATTTTTTGAAACCAAATGTGATCTTGCTCCAGCTCAGAAACTGTACGTTTCTATTAGCAAAGCTCAGACAAACATAAAGGTAAAAATAAAATCCCTGTACTTAGTAGCTTACTATACAGCGATCAACAGTAATAAAGCCTAATAAAGCCATGCATAAACAAACATGTCAGTATGCTTAAGCATGGAAAAAGGGAATATTAGAGCTTCATAAAGCTTTAAACAATCTCATACGTGACTTTATTCCTGCATATAACTTGTATGCAGAGTTGTTTTGTTTGCTTTGATTGTTTGCATTTTGTTTATAACCTTGCAAAAATGCCAGAGTTAAGGGTGGTCACTTGTTTGTGTTAGACCTTAGTTTCTAAGGCTGACTCTTAGTCGAGGTCCTAGTTAAATAAAAAATGTACTTCAGAATTTCCATGAGTCAGGCTCTCCAGATTTTGCATTTTGCACAGAACACAAAATCCTACATGCTCAGCAGGCCTAATTAGAGGTGGCAGAAAAAATATTGACCCAGGGATGCTTAAGTTACTATTGCAGTGATACCTGTTGAGGCAAAACCACGTTATAGATATGTACAAAACTGAATGTGGAAAAGGAGACAAAAGTAAAAGAGAAGAAAAAAAACCACAGTGGACATAGCTATAACCTTTCCTGTTTTACTAAAGATACCAAGAACTCACCAATACTTCCTTCAGAATTTTTTTTCTTCCTTCACTTGTTTTCTCTAATATGAATCATATTCTTTCACAAGGTATAAACCCTTTCTGTAGGGAGAGGCATCCTTATATTCTCTAGTTTCACCAACTGGCTTCCAAATTACCTCTGAGTTTTATGACAATTAAGAAGAAAATTCAATAAAGTATAGATCACTACCAAAAAGCTGATAGAACTTTACGAATAACATCATGTCACTAAAATTTTTATTAGAATTACAAGAAAATTTGTTCAGTTTTTACCTCCCGTTTACATTAGGAGAATGTCAAAACAGAAAGCTATTAGAAATACTAAATAAATGCCTGTATTGGCATTCTCTTACAAGTACAATCATCAGTATGATTTCAAGCTCTGGCACTTCACTGAAGTGCACTGAAGAAAACCACCACCACCACCGAACAGACAACCTGCTTACTGTAACAAACAACTAAAAATAACATCTAACAGTCTGTTTGTAAACAATGCCCCAGTTATACAAAGCACTGGAAGAATGGCAAATGAGTTTTATATTCTGTACAGGATCTTAGCAAGTACTCAAAACTTAAATGATGATTACCTTAAGGACACGCTATACTCAGGATAAAAGACGCTTTTATACTGAACCCAGATTGCAGTGTCCTCCTCAGTGCTCTGGCCATCTACTGAAAAGAGATTGAACGATGCAAACCTTCTCACAGACACTTGTTGGAGATGCACATCTTTCAAGTGCTTTTTCTTCAGAACCTTTGAAATGAAGAACAAATTAAACATTAAGAATAAAACTTACAAGAAAAGAACACACATAGACTTATATAACTAAAAGGCAGGTCTGTAATCAACCATAATAGCTATGCTGTTAGCTAAAAGCTATGAATAACTACTCCAGGTATGTCAAGCCTGAGAAAAATAACAGTGGTATTGGTGATAGGGGTCAAGAGAATGGGTTATGAATTTATTATGCCTCAAGAACTGTAAAGCAAATGTACTGTGTTCACAAATCAACAGAAGTTCGCTCTCAACTCCGTCTCCAGCAAACCCACGCCAGAGTTGGAGAGGCAGACTGAGTTCTCTCCTACTCTCACATCACCACCACAACGAATGTCTCACAGACCAAGCAGGGCTCTCACTATTCAATTTTTCTGCCACTCACCGTCCCTGTGGATGCAAAGAAAAAGCACAGATATCTTCCAAGGAATTTAAATGACAGCCCCCAAACACGATCCTCAGGTGCCCTAGCGCTATGTGGTGCCAGGTGAACCACTCACACCACTTACTAGCTCCCAAGTCTGCCGCCGCACGCTTCCAGAACTGCTGCCAAACTGCCGGAGTCAAGCAACTTGCTGCCTGTCGCAGGACCCAGACTTTGAGATGTCACAACCCTTACCATTGTCAGCCTTTGCAGAAGCTCCAAACGCACTGACAGCACTGAGTTCAGCACTAAGAGACCAAAGAATTCAAAGTATAGCATAGAGAACGTGGACACTTGCATCTTTTGTAATAGCTATAATGATTAAGACACTTGCTCAGGGAAGTGACAACACGGGCCCGCTGTCCTGCATAGTGTGCTGTGTTCAGCCTCACCCTCCAGGAGTGTGGCACCAACTCCTGTGAACAGGAAACCCTGTGCCCAGCCTGCTCAAGCTGCACTACCAAGCAAAAGACAACTTGCATTTTCGTGCCACACAAAAGGCTGTTCTTCAGGTCAGCAGTGTGGAAGGAGAAGAGAGAGGTCCTGGGTAGAAGTTCTTTTTCTTAACATTGGGCAAAACATTGAATTATTTGGCATTACATGTTTAAAATCAAGGTGCACAAGGAGCAAAAAAAAAAAAAAAAAAAAAAAAAAAAAAGGAGCAGAAAATAAATTCATCACAGTAGACGGAAAGAGCTACACGGGATAGCTCTGCTGAGCAGGAGCACCTCACAATTTACAGTTTTCTGCCAACTAGAGCAAAATTTGAAATCAAACAAGATGCAGCTCTCCAGAAATGGAAGCTTTGCATACTGAACGTGTACAAGAAAATAACGGGTCAGTGACTTTTGCTGCACCCAACCTTTGCCAACCGTGCTGTAACTGGAAATGCGCTCAGAGCCAACAGCCTTACAATTTGGTGCCATGACCTATTATTTTGCAGAATACTTGGAAGTACTACATACAGGAGCAGAACAATTGCATTTGCTATGCTGTTAGTTTCTAATAGCAGGTCTGATGCATCAGGCTTATTGCTTTTGGATCTTTTTTCATCAGCAGGGCTCAGCATATGAAAGGCACAGGCATTCTGATCAAAACATTAAAAATGGCCGTGTGCTGTCCACTCTATTTCTTCCGCTTGTGCTATACATGAGAAAAATACAGACATGAAGGAAATCACAAGAACATCAAAACAGGAGAACTGAATTAAAAGACAGCCAGAATTTATACCTCCAAATTACAGTGGCATGTCCAGAAACAAAACAGATCATCTTGAACCAAAGAAAACCACAAAGACCTAATTTTTAGAAAAGAATGTTGTTTGGGGACTTTCTTAAAGCCAAGGCAAGCTACTACTAACAGGAAAAACATCCAGCAGTGACAATTTTCTGTTTTCTTTTTTGTTGTTGTTGTTCTATAGAGACATCTTCTAACCACTCTGTAAAATGCATTCTCTAGATCAGCAGAAAATCTCATGAACATTTGAGTGCTCAAAAGAACATTTTTCTCTCAGCCTCAAACAAGGTCCAAGATTTGAAAATTATAACAGCAGGTCAAATCTTTTAAAAACCTAAACATAACAGAGAAAATGATGCACAAAGAAAGAATATGTTGCATTATTTATATTTAACTCCGCATTTTTACATCAGGATCAAAGTATTTTTTCTTAGTCAGCTCCTAAATGCATCACAGTTTTTGTTACAAGCTACAAAAACAGGCTGCTGTTATAGTATAATCCACCACCAACAACAAAAACAAGAAAAGAAAAAAAAAAAAAGAAATGTGACAAACCTATCTAAACTTACAGTAATATTTTGAGAAGTTTGGAAGGTAGTCCCCTCTAATTTCATGATGCTCTTCCAGTGAACCCGAATCTCCCCAATTTCCTGCACACTGCCATTCTAAATGAATATCTCCCAGGCACCTACAAAACCAGAACCTGATACCAAAGCAATCTCAAGGCTTCTCAGCAGAATGGACTCAGCTCTAGTTTTTTGTGGTGACAGAGTACGACTACGGTAGGGAAGGCATCACCACTGCTCTTTGGTCAGGAAGGTGGCCTCTTCATCTCCTCCCTCACCAGCTTTGAACCAAGTTTCTCAGCATATTCGTGTTCCCTAAAATTTCAGAAGCCTTGTTTCAGTTTCTTTGATATCTTCTTTCCATATTGAATTGCCCCACCTTCTTTATAAAATTGTTACAGGTATACAGAATGGCTGAACTCATGCACAGGCCATATATACAGAAATCACACACACAAATAACAGTATTTTAGGTTCTGTAATGAAAGATTCTCTCCCAGCAACTAGATTCCTTAAAAACAAAACTAAACAAACAGCGCAAGCTCACTTCTCCCCTCCAGTTTTCCCTCTCTCAAACTTGCCTTTTCCTTCCTCTCTAATGTCACCTAACAATACAGAATTTTAAGGCAAACAAAGGTTATTCTCTGTTTACCAGAACAACTGCAGCAAACCCTACCTCCAGGATTAGAGGACCACATATACACAATTTGAAAACCAAAGAGATGCAAAACACAACTATCGACTCCACCTACTAAATGAGAAAACAAACAGCACAAATGAAAATATGCAAAGGATGGCATCCAGAAGAGGAACACCTGGTAACTAACCAAAGCAAGTTGGAGACCTGAAACTGACACATTCTACTACTGTAACTGGCAAGTCATTTTGCCTGCCTGCCAACTTTCTACCTGTAGTAGAACAGAGCCAAAACCACAGTCAGCTCTTAGCTACAGACAGATGTTTTTCCAGGTTGCAGGTCAAGCTCACGGGCTTGGTTTTGGCATGCTTCCAGGCACAAGGCCACACCAACCATTCAGCACAACGTGGAGATCAGGCTGACGCGCCATGGAGCTCAGAATTCACTCTGTGCTCAGTCCAAACCAGGCACGTCAGTGCCAGCCACTGTCCTCAAGCCCAGCACAGGAGAAGGGAAAATGCAGAGGTTCTTTGCATTAGCTCAGGTCCAGCCAAGCACGCAGGCTCGACTCAGTGCTGATCCTGCAGCCACTGGCTGCATCCTACCAACGTCCCCACTGTTGCAGGACAACTCAGTCACTCCTGAGAAAATCTAACTAAGATGCAGGAATGAGCTCAAATCCCATGTTGTTTTGTAAATCTTCAATCTAAAACAAGGATGGACTTGTGCTTAGGTGCTGCAAGCTTCTGACTGGAAAGAAATCAAACCCAATAACCTTGCAGACTTGTTCAAGCAGCCCACCACTGCCTGTTGCATTGTAAGAGCCTATGGTCCTCTTGCTTGTTTGTTCCTGCATGCTTCAATGGACATACTGCACTTCCAACAGGAAAACAAAAAGCAACAGCCACCTGGTGAGAGGCTCCTTGAACACCTTTGGGCATGCAGCTCCCCATACTCATGAGATCCCGGTGCAAACAAAGGAGCTGGCTGGAGTTTTGACCTAAGGCGGACCCAAAACTTCAGCGCTCAAGAGATCCAGCACAAAGGCAGTATGTAAACCTAAAAACTCAAAAAAAATATAAATTACTCCATAAAATAAATAAGCCTCTGCTATGAGTAGAAAAAAAAATAGTTTGGTAGGATATTCCTAGAACTTCTTTAAGTGATTGCTAGCAACCTTTCAAACGCTTCTAAAAGAAAAAACAAACAAAGAAAAAAAAACACTAAAAAAGACTGAGTGCTCAGTTGCATTTCCCATTCTCACCCAAGAATACTAAGGATCTTCCAATATCGGTTGTTGGGAACATTTCCAAGCAGACGTTGGTAAACTAGTAAATGCACCAGTTATTCTCAGACATAAAGCTCCTCTAAAGAGGCACTTCCATGTAAAGTTTTGGTTATACTTAACATGTCATAATCAAAACATGGAAAAAATAAACCAACACCCTTCATTCCTCATTAAAAGACACCATATTTAATAAAAAAAAAAAAAAAAAAAAAAAAAAAGACAGAAAGCATCACCAAACTGACTCCTGTGGTAATCTAGAATCTGAAACAGACCTCAATTACAGATCTCAGTCACAGGGCCCTTGGTATTTAATCACAATAGTAAGACCACATTTATGACTCCCGATAAAGCCCACAGATGTTTGATTTGTTTTCAAACCAAAAATACAGGCAATCACCTGAAATTCACTGGATTTCTTGCATCTGATTGTGCATGGCCTAGCTGCACTAAAAGCCAAATTCAGTTACAGCTGCTGCGGTGTAAACACCACTCAGCTGTAGGCACTGACGGGAACATGGCATTTGGTACATACAAGAAAGTTTCCATGTAATCAGCTACAGCATAAGCTGTATCTATACCATCTCTAAACACACCACCAGTAGGATTATGCGCTACTTATTTTTATAAATAGTTTGTTTAGCAAACTGTTTTCTTCAACTGCAAACAATTTACAAACTCAAGACTAACAAAAACATGGAAAAAGACCAGCAGCACAGGCACCATTCACAGACACAGGAGCACGAATAGAAGAAAAATTGCCTTACAAGTTCAGTGCAGCCAAAAAAAGGCCACTGCCCTATCCTCACTTCGGCTTCTACTTTCCAGTTTTGAGAACTAAAGTACACTAGCAGGTGAGCAATGAGAAGAAAGGAGGACTCTGAGAAAAATACCAGACAGGATAAATACATTGAACTTACAGATTTCAGGAAAGTTTTCCTTACACTTTCTATACGAAGCAAGCGTAGGTATAGAGAGATGTGCCTGTTTCACCAACTTCCCTGCTAAAGACTACGGACTGACTAATGCCATCAGCCAGCCATCAGCCGCATAGGCTGGCAGGGCTCAAACACAGCCATTTATAATGCACACCACACATGCACCTTACCCCAGCAATCTTTTTTAGGAAAAATATTTTCCTTCATTCTGACAAGAGAAGTTTAAACCATTGCCAGACTTCAAACTCAGTACATATATAAAACATTTGATTGATAAAAAAGACGTAATTATGCAAACCCTGGTTTCTTTATGCTAGCTTCATAGGACACCTGGTTAAAGGGCTTTTTTCTTAATTAAATCAGCGAGCACGCTCTCAAGCATCCTTACCACAGCAAATCAATTTGTGCATGCACTGAATGAAAGCAAATTCAATATATAAACACACTACAGATTTCAAGTAAGGTGTTATTATAAGCAGTATGAACAGCACTTTTAAAAGCTCTGTAAGAAACATGTTGATATTGCTCCTTTAAAGATGGATATAAAGGCAAGTTGATACCTTCTTCCAATCTATAGAGAGATCTCAGCATCACCACTCTAAAGAGCACAGAACTGATTTTTACTTCAGATGTATCACTAAGGTTAAATTGATCCTTGCTCATTGTACCATATGAAAATCAACAGAAAAGCTAAAGAACATTGAAAAACAAAACAAAAACAGGGAATCTGCAGAGGAAAAGGTCAGAGGTGCCTGTGGTTTGAGGAAGGAAGAGAAGCTTTCCCCCTACATACCCACATGTACCCCCCACACATACCCATTCAATTCAACTTTCAATGAAAAGTTCCTTATGATTTTAAGGCACAGCGATAAGCCAAAGGTGACAGAATGAAAACAAATAAAAGACAGCACTGCTTCAGCATATAAGGAAACAGAAGTTCGTCCAGCTGAACGGGCGTGCAGAACTTACAGACCAAACCACGCACTTAGAAAGGGCCAGCGTTAACCTCCCCGCGCCTCCCTTTCTGCCACCCGGCTGCAGGCGGACACCCCTCTTCCCCCAGTGCCTTGCCACCCAGCTGCTGCCGCCGGACCCACTGCCACTGCTGTGCCTCCACAGGCCAGCTCGCGACAGGCAGCTCCAGGCATCCACTGGCACGATGCTAAACATGTAAGTCAGGGCCACAATGCCACATGCAATAATAATAATTAAAAAGATTCCAGTTTTTAAGGCTTTATGCGTATGTTCATCTACAGCAGAATCATTCTCAACTCACAGCCTTCCCCCTCTCTCAAAGGGTTCAAAAAAGTATTGCAGGCTGCGGCTGATGAGCTGCTTTTCACCAGGAGTGCTGAGGTAACCACTTGCTGCCCCTTCTCCTCACCCTCTCCCTCCCATCGCCCCTTCCAGGCGCAGCCGCTGCCGCAGAGGCCACGCGCAGATACACGCAATTTTCATTGCGGGGAGAGGAACCACTCCCCAGCTCCCTGTGCTGCTGCACGGAAGTTTGGGGGTTTGGGTGTCAAAGGGCAGGAATCAGGCAAGAACCATGATAACCAAATTCAGGTGAATTGGGAGACGTGTCAAAGCAGAACGTGAAAATCCCAAACTAATACTCTCGGTGTGCTTAAGTGCGCCAAACAACAGGGCTCTGCCCACCCTCCCATGAAAACTGCCTAGAAGAGTGCAGATTGCTTTGGGGAATTTTTTGTAAACACACATTAGAGACACGTGTATATATGTACGTATGCATATTTTTTATTACTTCTATTTCTCTCAGAAAAACGGCTGCAAACCCCTCCGCCCCTCCCGCGCGTTCCTCGCGGTCCTCCTGCCAGCCGGGCGGGCAGCCCCAGCCCCCAGGAGCCTCCGAGCGGCTCCGCCGGGCACGGGCGGGGCAGAGCGCGGTCCCTCCGGTGCTGGCAGCTGCCCTCCTCAGCCGGCTGCCGCCGCTCGCCTCAGCGCGGTTTGGGGCCGGTTGGCCGCCCCACCTCCAGGAGCGAACCACTTGCCTCAGAGACCCGCTCCCCGGGCGCCCCTCCATCCCGGCGGCACCGCACCCCTTCCCGCCCGCGGGCTCCCCCTACCTGTCCGAGCAGCCGCCAGCGGGCTCTCGCCGCTCCCGCACCGTTCGCTTCGCACCTGCCCGCGGCGTGGCGGCACGGGGAGCCGGCAGCCTCGGCCATGCAGCGGCGGGGAGCGCCTGGGGTTGAGGCGATGGCAGAGCGCGGAGTGGGAGCAGCGACCCTGGCCGGCGGGGTATTGCCGCCGAGCCTCCAGCGGGTGCTGGGACCGGCCGGGCTAGGGCTTGGGGGAGAGGAAGCGGGTGGCCATCTTTGATAAGGGCGGCAGCGTGTGCCCCGTGCCTTCCCTGAGGGGCGCGGTGCCTCTGCTGTGCGGTGCCCGGGCTCTCCAGGCGCACTGCAGGGTGAGGGTGCTCCTCAGAACGGCTCTCCTGTGGGCTCACCGCCCCGTGGGTGAAAACCTGAGTGAAATGCGAGTGACTTAAGCAAGCAGCACACAGGGACAGCGTGCTCTCGCGCTGACAGCAGCGTTTCTGCTCCGCAGCAGCTGGCTGAAGCGCCCTGCCGCCATCTTGGCTACGGGCAGTCCGTGAGGGAGCCGGAGCTGTTCGTCCCCGCCTGCCATCTTAGCCCGGGGCAGCCGGGTAGGAGGTAGAGCTGCCCGGCCTTGGCACGGCCATACCGCAGCGGTGAGGGACAGAGCTACGGGTCGCGGGTCCCGTCTGCGGGGGGGGGTG
>VXAV01008076.1:497980-540689 GCA_013399715.1 Alectura lathami | reverse complement strand
CCCCCCCCCCCCCCCCCCCGCAGAGCTGCGAGCAGCGGGGTTTGTCTCTTCGCAGTTAAAATTGCCTGCCTGGAAGTGGTTGTTCTGTCGTTATATTATACTTGTAAAGTAGAAAAGAAACCGACTTCCTGAAACCTTCCCGGGTTTTGTTTTTGCAACATGTAATCTTCAGGTGCATAGCTACATCTGCCGTTCCCTTCATTGATAGTTTCAGTAGAGCTAAACTTCCAGCTGCCTGGACCCATGTTGGAGCAAGGTGGCAGGTTAATGGGCACGCAAAGCCGTCTGTCACTTGTTATGAAACAGCTTCAGTGTTACTGTTCTAATCTGATTTACCTAATGAATTGATCTGTGAAAGAGGAAGTGTTATCTTCAGTTCATGTTATGTATATTTCATGTACTGTAAGTGATCAGGAGTTGGGGGTTTTCGTAAATTTCAGGTTGACTGTCAAGAAACAAAGATTTGGACGTCATGTGTTGGACTGCAAAGTCTTTTATCCGAGGGCTGAGCTGCAGTGTTAAATACTACTCTAAGGATAACCATCTTCAAGCAGTATGTCTTTATAGTAAAATAAAACCAGAAAAAGGCCACATCCTGGCCTGGTCAAGAAGTCCATGTGACAGCACTGTACCTCCTGGAAGCATCCTGCCATGGAGATTCTTTTCCTGCAAGGTATGCAGTTTATGCATAGACAGTGTCAACAGCCATCCTGATGCATCTGTTAAGAAAACCAGGCATATTGTTCAGGTATCAAGGAAATAATGTTCTTCCTAAAGTGTTTAAAGCAGGAGAATAAATGCTAGGACTTTTTAGTTATGTGCAAAGATGTTTGGAAATCAGGCTGCATTTTTTTTTTCCTACTGTAGCAATATGTAAAAAAAACAAAACAAAGCAAAAAAAAAACAGTAATGCAAAAAAAGTATCTTCCAGAATGATTCAAAATGTCAGGAGAAAAATTGGGTAATATAGAGACAAAGTTTCCAAACTGATGACAGAGGGCCTAACCATGAGCTGGCTCAAAAAAACTTGTCCTTTTGTATGCTGATCGTTAAATTAGCTTTAGGGTGACTTCTCACAATTGTGTTAACATGCGATTAAACTATACTTTAAAAAGTATTTGGTTTTATTTATGTAAGTAAATCTTGTGTAAATGTAACGTATCATGCACAGAGCCATAAAATGGTCTAAAAAAAATTTCAGATCTTCTGTCCCTGTGTTTCTAATGAAGAATTTTCTACCAGTATTGGAAAAATGAATACTGCAGTATGACAGCCCGTAAGCTGATTTACATTCACAGTGCATAAATGCTGCTTTAAAAGATCGCTGCTTTGGTTTATTTCATCCAGTTTTCAGATGGGTGTGTGGTTGTTCTAAAGCTGTTTAATGCTGACAGTGTTTCTTCAAAGATGACCCAAAGATCAAGTTCAAAATACTTGCTGTAACCCTCTTATTTCTAACCATAAGGTAGACTGTTCCTATGTCTGTGTCGTAAGTGTAGATGAATGTTTCAAGGAAAGGTCTTGATGGATGAGAAACTGTGGTTGTGCTTATTCATGGGCAGTTCATTAACACAGTTATAAATGCTGGTTCTAGGAGACAATGGCAGTCTTTACCTGAAAGGAAGCTATGCCTGTTTGTTTTGAACCAAGTGTTTACAAACATTGTCACCATCCTTCCCTACACTCAAAAATCTTCCTGGGTGCTTCTCTTAGATGACTGGTTTTTCCTCAGGTGTACAGTAACTTCTCTAATATATACCTACACTGTTGCAACCAGCTGTATCTAATATTCCCAAATAAATGTGATGGGAACTGTTCAAAACAAAAGGAAAGGGACTGTCATAAGGCCTGTGGAACTTGCCAAAAAGAGTTGTGGATGCTAAAATTTTACACAGATTCACAGGGAGATTATACACGCACTTAAAAGTATTTCAAAAGTATAAAATACTTTAAAGTATTTTTAAATATCCAGAAATCACATTCAGGCCAGGAAGTTCCTGATCAGTTGCAGGCTGGAGGAATACCTGTTGGGGAATATCGTCTGTGCTCAACCCATTCTTACTCTTTCTTAGGTATCTTTTTTTTTGTCCACTATGAGGTTTTGTTTGCTTCTGTTTCAGGAGATGGTGTTTCTTTGGGTGGACTGCTTTTCATAATCTCTTCACTTATTAGGGAGAGGGAGGTACAGCACATCCCACAGTTTATTTACCTTGACCAGTTAGAGTTGCTCTAGAACTTCTTTAAGGGCTTCTGTGGTTTCTCTGATACCTGCTTCTCATTTGAGGTGCTAGCCTAGAGGGACCGTTGGTCTGAACCAGTAGTGAATGCTCATGCTCTGGCGAATGCTGCAGTTTACATTTGCAGGAAGTTTTGTAATTGGAGCAGATAGACTCTGAAAGGAACTACTGCTAACGTTTACATTTCAGATGTCATCCATCTGTGAAGTCAAAATAGCAACAAGCTAACGATTCTTGAAGGCAAAGTAACGATGGCATATGAATGTATGCTGCTTTTTAAGTTCAGACGTTTACATAATACATTGAATGTTATAAAATGCTATTTTGTGGGATCTGTGCAGTGCTGTGTACATGTTAAGCTTATTTGACCAAATGAGATTTCACAGCAAGCAAAAACAATTAGTATTGTAGCAATTTTAACACATTTTAAACGTTTTTAGAAGAGAAGACAACTTTGTTGGCAATGAGGTAGCAGTAGTCTGCTCATGGACCATGGAAAACCTGATCCACAAACTTATTCCTGATAAAAAATTGTTGCAGAACCGTTATCTGTTCACTACTTGACTTTACTCTGTGCCTTATGAACTTTTAGACCAACACTTGTGAGCAGGTGAAGTTAGAACCTGAACAAGCTGCTAGGGCCGCAGGCTACAGGGATTCAAAGTGTGGGGGCATTCCCATCTAGAAAAGGAAATAAATGATACACTAAGAAAGGAAAATGACTAAAAAACTCCTCCGAAAAAGGAAAAAAAAAAAAAATTCAGTTAAAAAAAAAAAAAAAAACAACTGAAAAGTGGTTCTAGAACAAAACCAAACATTTATATATAATCCGTTAAGAGCATACATAGATAGTTCCCTAAGTTTTGACAAGACCTCAATAAATGTGCCAAGTAAAGTACATTTAAGAATGCCTGCCTAAAAGGTCAGGAAGAAATGAAAAGGAAAAAAACTCATTCCAACTGCATTTTCTCTTTTTAATGGCTCACACCATTGTAGTAATGCGAAGTTGGTTTGTGGGTGGGTAGCTCAGGAAAGATCATTACTGCCTCAGTACATTCATACTGAGTACAGAGCCCTGGCTTGTAGCCATAGTTTTCTTTCCTTATTCAGCAGGAAGGGACAAAAGTCCATTGTAAAAGGGAAAAAATCACATCCAGAACAACATCAGAGCTTTTGTACAACGATCTTCTGAAATCAGAGCGGGAAAACTGGAATGCAATTTCAAGAAGATACAAAGCTATGGCAAGAAGAATCAAGGGAAAACTAGAAGAATTGCACAACAAGTATACGCTTAGTTTGGAAAGCCCAAGGGTGAGTGACAAAAAATACTTGCACAGAACATGTACAGGTAGCGTAAGCACCCTAACTTCAGAAGAACCTTTCTGATGATATAACTACTTCTTTCCCCTCTTTAATATTAAATGTGTGCTATATTCTCCCATTTGCATACAGTTGTGCTGGAGAGAACACAGATTTGTCTCCTTAGAATAGCTCCATTCAATCAATCTGTTGGACTGAAAACTGTTTGTTTTGCATTGAACAGATTAGTGTTGGAGAGAACGTGTACTTTGAGGAGAATGGCTGCATATTTCTTTCAAAAGCAGATGATGGTAAGGGATTTCTCCTTCTAACATGGTACAATTGTTTAAAATGTGCTGACATAATTAGTGTACTTTTTATATTAAAGCTTAATTGCTTTTTATTAAAATATTAAGAAACATTTTTAGAATGTTATTTAACAATAGATTAATAACTCTAGAATCCTGAATGTGAAAAGGTGAAGTGAAAAGAGTAAGGGAACAGTATATACCGAAACTGAGGCAAGTTTCTGGAAAGGAGCTAGAGAACTAAAGAAACCACCTCTCTGAGCTTCAACTTAAAATGTTACAAAAGGCACAGTACCACTCATTAAGTACTGGTATCAAAAAGTACTGTTCATTTTGACATGACTTAATTACAGGATTATTATTTCATTTTTCCACTCTTTCTAATGTGATAGATAAAGGAAATGTTCACATTTTATTCACTGCTGAAGATATTGGCTTTTCTGATGCCTTTATTCAACGGATCAGAATTTCCCCAGATCAGAGATACCTGGCTACCAGCTTAAAAAGTGAACATTCTGAAGAGGCAACCTGTGTAATTATTAAACTTGGTGGTTTTCCTACTGTGGAAGAAGTAATTCCAAACGTGTTTAGTTTTGGTAAGTTGTTTATAAATACCCTGTGGTTCACACCAGCTTTCAATACAACAATGATTTTAGTCTACAAATAATAGCAAGACTGCTTTAAAAAATAAGGAAGCTACATTTTTAGTTTTCATCCTTGCAGCTGTTGAACTGTTTCTTATTTGAGAGATGTGTTCTCCTGCACTGTAGAATTACAAGTTATTTGATATGAATGAGTGACTCCTTTCACGACACAAGTTTTCCTTTATTATAAAAGCAAGCATTTGTACATGTTTGAACACTTACGCACATCATTCTTTTTATTGACTTCAATAGGCTTCTTTAAAAGCTTACTGACATAACTGTTTGCAATATTAGGCTCTTTTTAAGGAAAGTGGTAGGTATTAAACCCCTGCAGCTACAACCAAAGTCACTGATAGCACCTGCATACTTTTCAAGTGAGGTAAGCACTCACAGCTAAGTACTACTAAGTGGTGGTTGGAATTTCATCTGGGCTTGAGGAAGTAGGGCATAACTCAGAGCCTAATGAAAACAGTTAGGGCTTCAATCAATACCTTCAGCACAGATGAGGGAGTTTTACATTGCTATTAAAAATATGCAGAAGTAAGCCTAAATATATATATATATATTTTTTAAATAACATATTAAAGGAGATGNTTTTTTTTTTCTCTCAGCCGGCAGCCACCGGCAGAGGGGGAGGGGAAAACCACTACACATGTCATCAAGGATATACAGTTCAGTAAACAGTTTGCCTGGGCAGGGCAAGAATTTAAAACTAGGTAAAAATTCCTAGTTACAAAAATTAGGAAAAGATGGAACTTACTGGCATGTTTGCAAAGCAGGATTTTGTAGTGCCTGCTGAAAACTAGGCCTAGAAACTTGCTAGTAGTGTTTTTTTTTTGTTGTTTGTTTGTTTGTTTGTTTCCCCTCATTGTACCTGAATCAATCATCTATGTTTGCCTGGAAGATTCCATACATTTAAGAAATCACCTCCCTGTTGCCTACATAGGTGTGAAAGATTATGGCAGGCAGAGTACAAAAAATGGCCATCAGATGGAGTACAAAAATTGGCCATTACCCATTTTGTAAATGTACCAGGATGTGGAGTACCAGAGGTACCCCAGTCATAAGGATGAGATTTAGGTCACATGATCACCTGTGAAGTACATGCTTATATTGCATGATATGCAATACCAGGCAGACAAATAAAGCAATGTAAATTTTCAAGGATTTTTTTTTTTTTTTTTTTTAATGCTAGGCTAGAAGGCTTGTCTTCATAGTGAAACCTCAGCTACCTGTGCAACTTAGAGCTACTTTGCTGTAGTATTTAAGTGTAAGACAGCATAAAATAACTTCTTAAGCTTCCTAAATTATACTGGTGGCATAGACAAATAATTTGGCTGGATCAGTCAGGCTGGTAAATTTCAGAATAGGAAGGTTCCTGTATCTCTGTGTTTCTAATATGAATACAGGCACAGGAAACTGGACAGTTTTTATCTCAGGAGCACCCACGGGGCATATACATAATCTCTTTTCTCTAAATGCTTTGCATGCAGTCATACGCAGCGATGCAGAGCTCATATCCTTTTCACTGTCTGTCTGGCTATGCAGACCCCTATTACTACGTGCAGTTTTAACCATCCACGTATCTCCTGTTTTCCTGTTCATCTCCAGAACTCCCCAGGGTCACAAGCTTTCTCTTCCTGGGCCCTGGAACCTTTTTGTTCCCAACTGTATTAGGAGTTCCTTGATCTGTGGCATTCAAAGAAAACACGGAGAAATCTTTTTGTGGCCTACCCTAGCCTCCAGGATGTAGGAATGTTGTCCTCAGTTCCATGTCAGCTGCAACCCAGCAGTGTTGATGAAGCTCCATTTTCTCTCAGCCACAGTATATTCTGTTCCACATTTGATATGCATTTCTTTGTTTTCCAGAATGGGCTACAAACGATGTTCTGTATTACACAAGTCAGAAGAACCTTAAATGCCAGAATGTGTTTATGACCACTTTCACTAATCAGAAACATACTAAGTTAGTTTATACAGAACAAGATGCAAGGTAATAGTCATCTAAAATATACGAAGTCCTTTACATATTCTGTATATTTAATATGTAAAATACAACTGGCTTGGAAACAAATTCTTCCATACCACATTTCACGAGGTAGAAGCATTTTTAGGTTCTGTTCTGCTGTCAGTAGTGCCATATGCAGTCTGAGAATATACTGTCCTCCCCTCTTGACATGTGATCAACAGTGATTTAACTTTTCTCTGTTACCTCAAGAGTTCAGCTGAGTTTATAAATGTCAAGGTCAGTCTCAGGTCAGGGTGTCCTTTAATGAATGTGTGACAGTTTCATGCAGGGTAAACCAGACCGTGGGTTTCATTTTCTTTTCTCTGCTATTGATGTCTGATACATCTTTTAAAAAACAGAAGTTCAGGCTAATCCTTGCTCTGGGTAATGGATGAGCAAAATCATTACAGCATCCCCAGAGATAGAACTATTGTTGACTGAATACCCTCTCAATAACCTTTCTTTAAGCAGTGGTTTAGGAAGGCAAAAAGGCTCTTGCTGAACTGAGTGCAGAACTAGTTTTTAAGCATTAAAATGACAGATTTGGACAGCACATTGTAAATATTTATGATTATTCTTAATTCAAGTTACAGATTCAGTAAAAAAGTTTCCATTATACATTCATCTGGAAAATAAAAATCTGCAGCTGAGATGGAGTAAATAAGATCTGTTTGTTCTAGCTGTGGTTGATACATACTTCTGCAAAATCAAGTTGCACTGACCTGACGCTTCCCCACGGGGAAACTGTTGGCATAATTCCGAAGGTCATAGTCATTACAGTACATCTACTAGAAACTTACTCTAAAGGGTCATGTGCTGCTGCAGCTCATGACTGAACACACTTGTTCATGGGAGATGGCAAGACATTCTTTTGCATTGCCATTGAGCAGTTGATCTACATACAGATCACCAGTGTTTTACTTGCAAACAAATATTTTTGTAGAAGCTGAAGATATCTTGACTTCCTGAAATAAAAAAAGCTACAAAGAAAAAAAAAATGAAATTGTGATATGAAGGTCAGAGTCCTTAGGGAGAAGTGTAACCTGCATATTTCAGCTAGACTCTCTTTAAAGGTAAGGTCAGCAGAGCCAAACTGTTGGAATCTCTACTGAATGCATGCCAAACTCTTACCAGATTTGTGTGGATTAAAGAGGCAGGAGGCTGATGCCTTGCAGACTTTAGAACTCCCACTGTTTGTGTCCTCCTAAAAAAGTCAAGATGGTGCAATTAGACAAAACAATTGTACTAAAAAAATGGCATTCCTACACCTGAAAATAATTAAAGGCACTGAAAATGCTATCCAAAGCTTCCTTTTCTCACCAGTCAAATATTTTAAAGTCTAGAAGGATCATTATCGCAGTCTTGCATCGGATCTGAATAATGCAGAATACATTACTCAACCCTGCAATTTCTTTTAAAGACATCCAGTTTTAAAGATTCAAAATAGCAAAGAAACTCCTATGTCCCAGAATGTGACATTTCAGTTAATTAGTATGACTCATTTAGAAACCTGAATCTGACTTGCAGCCCGAACTTGTCCCATGTTAGCATCCAGCCACGGGTTAACGTTGCGTTATGTTTCTAGATTTTAGAAGGATTTAAAATCAACCAGTAGAGTTCAAAAACCAGTTCTTATTTTATTGATTTACACTTACAGTATTATAGCTTCTACTTTTTTTTATTGCTGTTCCCACATGATGCCCTTTATTAATTTTATTACTTAGTTATCCTTTTTTTTTTTTTTGAAAATAGAGTTACTATCTCAGTAAAAAAAAAAATCTAGGTTTTGCCTGAATTTTAAAGCCCATATATATCTGAGACATTCAAATCTGAATAATTCAAAAATATGAATTCATTTGGACAACAGCTGAATTGCTTTCCTTGCAGATTTCATGTTCTATACCCAAAATTGTGGGTTTTCGAATGCTGGGATAAATGCAGCAGAAGTGGGTTTGTTAGCACCAAGTAGTCTGAGATCTCTCCAGCCTTCTTACTAGCTTGCTGTTTCTTACATTGTAGTTGGAAGCCCATGATTCCGAATTAACTTTTCTGAATATTAGTCAGGCTTAAGCTTTTTTTTTGTAATTGCTGCTTACAGATTTTTTGTGGACATATACTGCACAAAAGACAGGCGTTTTCTCACTATCAACAGCAACAGCAAGACAACCTCAGAAGTTTGGCTGGTTGACTGCAAACATCCCTTTAAGTTGCCTGTTCTTGTACAAGCCCGAACAAAAGGGGTCATTTACCACGTTGAGCACAGAAGCAATGAGTTATATATTCTTACTTCATACGGAGAACCTGCAGAATATAAGGTAATAAGATTACTGCTAAAAAGAGTCACAGGATTCGTTCAGATGCCTGTTGCAGATCAAAGAGATCAGCAGGCAGGGGTTTAATCCTGTGCTTCCCAGCTTACTGAAATAATGGAAGAGAATTACACAGAGCTGCACAGAGTTAAAGACTGACAGTACTATGTGTAGTCTTGCCTGTAGCATGCTGATTTGACTCAACTTCTTTGGAAAAGCACACTCATTTCTGAAGTGTTAGCAGCTGTTTGCCATGTACTGTACTTTAAGCTGATCTCAGACTGTGCAACCAACCAGCCTGCAGTTCTACTGGACGCACTGAAGGTGTTCATGAGATTTGAACTGACTTTTGCAAGCGACTTTAGATATAAATTGTTCCATAAACTTACTTCTCTCCATATAATTTTGTCCCATCCCATTCAGATGTTTTCAGGAGCAGCATCTCCTCGATAGCTAAGTGTACACCAGTGAGAAGAAATGCTCAGTTAGCAGTACCTTGCCCTGTATGTAGAGCTGACCATCAGACATGGAAAGGTGAACCTCCATCAACAGTATCCATCCAACTTGCTCATTTTTTATGTACCAAATTGAGAGTATGTTGTAGTCACTCAAGTAATATCAATAAAAAAAAAATTAAAAAAAGTATTTCCCTTAGAAGTAAAACCCCATACAAAGGAAAAAAGAAAAAAGTACATTCTGCTGGCTGTGATCCTACCAGTAACTCCATTTTGCCCAAGCAAAGGGAGTTGAAATCCCTCCAGTTTTAGTTGGGCAGAAAAAAAAACACAATCTCTTGTAATTAAAATGCTGCATGACATCACATCTAATTCTGACTATATCTTAGTAATGCAGAGTTGTGTTTTGTTTTTGTAGTTGATGAAGGCACCAGTAGCTTCCACTGGCATGGAGAACTGGCAGTTAGTTTACGCACTGGAAGAAAAAACCAAGCTAGTAGACTTGGAGATGTTCAGTGACCACTGTGTTATGTTCCTGCAGAATGCTGGTCATCTTCACTTGAATGTGGTTTCTTTTGTGTCACATTCAGTTCAGTCAATAAAGGTATGCTTTAGATTGGCTTGAGCAACACAGCCTTTTCCAACACTGTTTAATTCTTTAGAATATAACATTATAAAACAAAAGATAAATTCCAAAAGTAGAGGTGGTTTGGAAGCTCTAATAGCGACAAATACGTCATTGTGACTAACTGTATTACCTCAGGATGTCCTGCATGATTGCATGCGCTACCTTGTTGTGGCAGTTACGAAGCTAAAGAGCAACTATTGTTACAGCTGTTGTCAGTGCTTTCCTCAACTTGCTATCATAAAGTTCTTTAGGATACCGCTGATTTCTGATGTAAAATAAGAGTTGATTCCCTAAACACCATTTTTACTGGGCTTATTTGTGGTTATAGTTGTCAGACTATGCAAGGAGGTAAGCTGGCCCCCCCCCCGAGGTTAAGGGCTAGAACGTTCAGAGGACAAATATGGGTGCTGTTCCATGATAAATGGGAAAAGTCGGTACTGCAGTACAATTTGTGTCACGTATTTCTTCCTTTCTGTAGTTGCATTCCACTAGTATTTAGCAACAGCTAAAGTGACTCAGTTCAAAACCATGGTTTCTGGAGACCATTTGGCTGAAATATTTAATTGATTTGTTTCCTGAAAAGTACTGTCTGAAGAACTTGTAAGTTTATTGCGACAAGCTACCGATGCTGCGTTCTGTAAAATTGCTACAGACAGAAGGTTTTCAGCCAAGTACATTCTACGGCCTCTGAAACCTTTCACTTCTGAAAATGGTCTTAGTTGATTTATTCAGAGAGGGTCTGCAGTTACTCTGGAGAACTTTGACTTCAGCTGTCGTTTTGGAAATCTCTAACCAACTAACTCGAGTAAGCAATGGCCTGGCAGAGGGTTTTGCTATGTTCCTGCTGCTCTCAAAGAATGAATCTTGATTTCTTTTATTCTTAGTGGAGTTAAAAATCTTAAATATAACAGCAGTAAGCGACTGAGGGTAAATGTGCCAGGAAAAGGTTTTGTTCTACACAATGGCTGGCACTAAGAACAAAGTTAAGAGGCAGGGGTTTTCAGTGGCTTAGCATTACAGAGCTAACTCACAGCAAAAGCGGAACAACTGACATGGACTTGGCTGTGGAACATGATGAAGTAGGGGTGAAAATCAGAGGGGAAATAGGATAGAAGAATTAAAAACAATGCAGAACCATTTCAAAGAACGTTTTATTTTGTAAAAATCTGTACTAATGCCCACTTTAAACTGGATTTTAGTTCATCTCATTATTGAATATTACCCAATAGCCTTAAGGGAAAAGTTTACCCAAGTCTTTCACTTGCTGACTGTTCTTATTGAATGCAGAAGACATACGGCATGTCACATACAAGACAATTAGCTCACTATTCAAAATCCTTTCCTCTGAGGGACATGCAAGGCAGATCTCACAGGCGCAGTGCAAGGCTCTCACTTGAAGTGCTATCTTTCCGCAGCTACCTACGTGGGCCTGTGCGTTCGCACTGGAATCTCACCCCGAACATACCGCCAGCACTTGCTATTTTGGGCTCACCTCCCCAATACACCCCCCCAGGCATTTTGCATATTCATTTAAAGAAAATAATCTCATTGAACGAGCTGCGCAAGAGGTACCAATTATTACGAGTTGTCACACTGCACGTTTACTAGCTAAAAGCGAGGTAAGATTTTTCAGTTCTTTCCCCATTCCTTTTGTTCTTCCCTTCCTCCCCACCCATTTACAGAAAATGCATTTGGCAGGGAATAGAGATTAAACATGTGAAAGAGCAGTTGGTGCTGTACTTACCAGTGGGTGTTTGCTTCAGCGCTGTAGAGAAGAACAGGAAAATCGTGATAAGATTTCTGCACTGATCTGGGTGTGCTAGGGAAGATAACAGCACACGGTGAGTCGGGAATCCCAGCGCAGCGTAACTGAGGCTCGCTAATAGATGCGTGGCATCGTGTTCTCTATGATAAATGAGAAAAATATGCCAGCTGCTGCAAAGGACACCCCACAACCATCTACACAGCATCAATCAAGAAAAGGAAGTTTTAACAGCCTGAGTTTAAAAAATTGGCCATATTAATGGAGAGTTTGTGCTGCAGTAAGTGGTAAACTGTTTTGTTAATAATAGATATTCTTGGTGTTAAAGGGAGAAGGAAGACTTGGGTGCTTTGGTAGTTTAAAAACTCCTCAGGTGTTGCACTTAAATGAATTTTATACTCTGCATCCATAAGCCTACACAGCATAGGTTCAGTCTCTTGCTTTATTTTTCAAGAGTGCTTTGTGCAACCTAAGTGAAAAAAAATTACTGTAATCAAAAAAACACAATTTAAAATAAATAATTGAAGTTTTCATTGCCATGTGTCATTGAGATTTCTGAAATGTTCTTTATTGTAAAATACTCCTTCATTTCCAGGATGGAACTTTGGTGCCAATTACAGTTTTTCATGATACGAATTCTAAAGAGCTACACAGGAAACCACTTCTCGTTCATGTATATGGAGCTTATGGCATGGATCTGAACATGAGCTTTAAAGAAGAGAAGCTGATGTTAATTGAAGAGGGCTGGATATTAGCATACTGCCACGTTAGGTAAGTCAAATATAAAATGGAATTAGTATTTTCATTTGTGGGACATACAGATATTTATTGAAGAGGTACAGAAATGTTCCTCCCCCCTATTTAGCTCCAGTTCTTTATGCTTTTCACTTCCATCTATTTTTAGGATTTTAAAAGCTGTTTTTAAACAAAAAAAAATAAGTTTTCCTCTGGGAAAAAATTATACTTCAAGACCACATACTGTGTTCAGGTTACTTAAATCAACAGTATGGTTGTGTGCAAGTTTAAATCTTTTGGAGTCTCATTACTTTTAATCTCATCTTTGCTCAAAAAATGTTGATAACGTTCAAATTGAAGCTACTGCCCTCTTTTTCTGAGGCCTCTGTGCCTTTTGCCTTTCTGTAAGAACTGAAGATTGAACCTGCCTCTGCATTCTTCTGTTGACTAAATCCCATCTCCAGTTTAGCTACAGATGTGCTGGTTTTATAAAACCACCATGTATAACAGACTTCACGTTTGAGATAATTCAGTAGGTAAAGGAAGATAAAAGAACCACTGCAGGGTTGTGAAGGAAGTGGGAGAATGGTTTGAAACACCAGTTCCAAAACAAATCCAGCACACAAATATACGCAGTCTGCTACTGCAGTGGCAAGCACTGTGCAGTTCTTCCTCCCACCCATGTAAGTATCTTCTGACACAAGTCAATCCTAGACAGTACCAAAAAATTATGGCTGATTTGATTTTAAACTTGCAACCGGAATAAGGAAATTTCAGGTGGCTTTGAACCAAAACTGTGGTTGTATGGAAAGAAATACAAGTAGCTGAGAAATATTCTTTTCATGATGATAATAAATCCAGTGATAGTGATATATGAATGGGAAATACTTGAGTTACCATTTTGATAGTATCCTGTGTAAAGTGACAATATCAGTGTTTGGTTTTGTATCAGCTGCTTTGACAGCGCTGACGGCACTTACACCAGCCATCAGATGAGGATTTTTTGTCTGCACGTAGTGTATGTAGCTGTAAGGTGGGGGTGTAAAGACAAGAAGAGAGGAAAGAAAAGTCAATTGAACAGGCACACTACGGTTTTGCAGTTCTGGGGCAGCTGCTGTCCTTTATCATCTGACACTTTGCTCTGTAATGTTTTCCAAAGAGACTCCAACTTGAATTGTTTTAACTTCCAGGGGTGGAGGAGAGCTAGGCCTTAGGTGGCACAAAGATGGATGTCAGCATAATAAACTTAAAGGTCTCCACGACCTTAAGGCTTGCGTCATGCTGCTGCACGAGCTGGGGTTTTCTCAGCCAAAATACACAGCACTAACAGCTGCCAGTGCTGGAGGAGTTCTTGCAGGAGCCATGTGCAACAGTGATCCAGAACTCATCAGAGCTGTGGTTTTACAGGTGAGGTGCTGTAGACCTCTTGATAACTATGACATTTAGCTGTATTTTCTGGGTTTTGTTTTTACCAGCTTTAGAAATTGAAATATTTCAATTCGGATTTATTTTAAAAATATTTTTAAGGCTCCTTTTGTAGATGTTCTAAATACAATGATGAAAACTCATCTCCCACTGACAACTGAAGAACAGGAAGAATGGGGAGATCCATTAGCAGATGAGAAATGCATGAAGTACATCAAAAGCTACTGTCCTTACCACAACATTAAGCCACAGGTAAACCCACTGTAGTATTCCACACAGAAGGAGTAATAAAATGTAGTGCCTTATAGGTAACTTGGGTTTTTAAGACGTTTTACCCTTTCAATGCTTTATAACCCAGCGTTTTACAACTTCACTGCTGCTTTGTGTTAAAATGAATCATTACTACAAATAGAAACTATTTCAGTAATAATCTTAGCACCATTTGGAGTCATAATGACTACTGGAATTAAGCAAATGCCTTCTCCTAAATAATGAACAGATTTCAAAAGCTGTTTTTGTTATTGGAATGACACATATTCAATCATATAACAAACCTAACATGTAAAATACATTCTTTTGGGGGGAGTTTCCTTTGCCTTACTGGGTTTTTTAGACTTCACCACAGCAGGAAGATGGTATTTTCCACTGATTAAATACGCTTCAGAGGCAAACAATGAAATGAAAAAGCATCTATGGCTTAGAAATTGTCGTGGCAGAATAAATCCTTATTTTTACAAATGTTAGATGTGTCACATAGCTTTGTAAGGTGTTACTATATACAAAATATGTTTCTTGTGTACCAAGACTGCAAAAGTAAATCTCAACTACTGTCCTGTTTAAGATGTACCATTCCATGATTGTTACTCCTTTCCTGTGTAGTCATCAGCAAGCAGATGTGTCGCACCTCTAACAGTAGGGACCGCGTGTTTTTTTGATTACCTTTGGCAAATAGATTGTCTGCTAATATGAATTTGTCCAAAATACCTTTTCCAGTTAGTGGTAAAAGTAAAACGTATTTTCAAGTTCAGGTAATTAAGTATTAGATACATTTTAGATACACCAAAACAAGTAGGAGAGTTGGATATAGGAAAATGCACTTGCCCATGTTAATAAGACAGTTGTCAAGTAGCTAACTGCTTCTGTTCTTCAATCCCAGCGCTACCCTTCGGTTTTTATCACTGCCTATGAAAATGATCAACGAGTACCGCTAACAGGGGTTCTGAGATACGTTCAGAAACTTAGGAAGGCTGCACTAGATCATGCCAGCAGAACAGGAGAGAAAGGTGAGATAAGAATATTACAGGCATATGGACTAAAGCAGAGTATCAGCAGTCATGTAACTCAACGCTGTAGATTGACTCCTCCTCAAACGCGTTCATTTGTACAATACAAACCAGCATCCCTCTTTGCTCAAAAAGAGGCAGCACATCTTTCCAGTGTCAGAACATACACACTGAATGGCTAAACGTCTTTCAAGGACTTAGTTAACAGAAATACAAAGAGCTCATCCAGCAAGCCCCTCTATGATTTTTTGTTGTTTAAAGAATATCAGAAATTCTTTCAGAACAGAAGGCAGAATAATTATCTCCCCCAAGCAGCATGCATCCCCCCTTTACCTTCCCTTGTGCTTTCCATGTCAAGTGATCGGTAGCTTCACTGTTCCAGGAAATTGGATCCCTAACATCATCTTAGACATCCAGGCAAATGGCAGCCATTGTGCTTCGTCCTGGGAGGATTCACTGAATGAGGTATGTTCCTCTCATGGCGCACATCCATAACATGGTGGGGAGGTTTCCCTCAACTGATACTCAAACCTCAAGCAGTTCATACACTCACTGAATGCATGTTTGAAGTATTAAAAAAAAACAAAAAAAAAACAAAAAAAACCCTGCTGAAATTAAGGCTGTTCTTGAATATTTTCCTTGGTTTAGGTTGCAAGACATCTTGCTTTTCTGAAAAAAGAACTTGAAGTGTGACATCTCCAACATTGTATCAAATCCTGCAAATGGCTGATAAACACATCGACCTCCTGAAGAACTTTGGGTCAGATTTTATTTATATGAAAAAGTGAACACCTTCTCCAGATGTATCCCTGCATCATGGGCATAAGCAGACCAGAAATTCAGAGACAAAAATCACGTTTGGCATTGGCTTATGGACATACAAACTAAGCTAAATTTCCTCCCTGCCAAACAGTACAGCAGTAGCTGCCTTCACGTACACAGTTCTGTCCCCAAGTGAGCAGTAAAGTGCTGTACAAGTGGGGCTGCGGTGCAAACCAGTCTGTGCTGGCAGCCTGACGTATGGAGACATGCTTTTTAGGGGCAGCCTTTCTGGTCTAAGAGCTCTCTTCTAAGACCAGATCTTAGACAAGGCAGTAAACCTCCCACAAAGTTGTATTTCATTAAATAATCTCACTACATTCTTCCAAAACTGATTCCCATATGTGGAGATGATCACTGCCGTTCCTAACCACACAGTATACGACGGTGTACCGATCACGTGGTGGGGCCAGACAGACTGCAAAGGGAAAATGGACTCTCAAGAACAGGAATTTAGAAGTAGCAGAACTCTTTCGTCTGAGTAGATCAAAATCTCACAATGGCTTTAGCTAGGCTGGTGATCTTAAACATGAGGTGCCGGAGTCCCTCCAGAAGAGGAGACGAATGCCTAAATTGTGGTCAGTGTTTACACCACACCGTTGTTTCATCACCGATACAGATACAAGACAATGAGGTATAAATTTTATTTTGTAAGCTGTTTATTTTGTACAAAAAGCAAGTTTGAAAAGTGCCCCCCCCCAAAAAAAAAAAAAAAATTAGCATTCCCTTGAAACAAGCATTTTCTAAACTAACGTGAAAACTACTCTTGCACTTAGCAATTTACATAGAGCAAATTGAAGGCACTGGAATAACAAGCTTTTTCAGCCACAAAACAGTTTTCTTGAAAAGCTTCCATGGCATGAACAGGCTTTCCTGTTTTATATTCAAGGACCAGGCCTTCTCCTGCTTCAGTTTTAACTGCTCTGGTATTGACAGCTTTACCAGTATTGCCAAAATTAGTACTTAGTCTTATAACAGCTTCAGAGGGGAGGCTAGGAACTATTGCTTTCAGGTCTGTTGTTGATTCCTGTCCAAAATTGAGCACCATCATGAAGACTCTGTTTAACCCGTCCAACTCCCTCACATACACAAAAACATTGCTGTCGTTCCAGACATAGCACATCCACCCCCGCTGAACAGGGAGCTCACTGTTGCGCAGCGCCGCCAGCGCTCTGTACAGGTTCAGGCTGGAGTTGGACTGGGTCATCTGAACCTGCAACAGAGTCAGCGTTAGCAGCGGCGCTTCTTCCCACCGCATGCAGGAGTTGTGCCCCATGCCCACGCCATCTGCCAAGAGCACACCCGCTAGAACTCAGTTCTCACAGTTAACTCTCTTAAGACTGGTCCGCTAATTCCACTGAAAAACTGCTTTCTCTCCTGTTGTGCAGTGGTGGAGATGGAGGTTACTCAGCAGGACAGAATTTCCTTGGCACTGACACGACTTGTACCTCCCCAGGTGACCCTCACAGCATTCATTGTTTATTCTGCAGAAAGCCACACCACCTAAAGCTCAATAGTGAACTTCTTCCACTGACTCTGGTCTTCTGAAGTTCTAGGATTTATTTCCTGTTTTATTTTCTCCCCATCTTGTCTTCAATTTTAGTCAGCACTGTAGATCAGCAAAATCTGCTTGATCCACTGCTCAACTGCTTTGAAAATTTGTTTACATACATTGGAAACTGTTTATGTTAAGTTACAAGGATGGTGCTTTGTATATTAGTATAAGTGAAAAAAGACTGGATTTCAATTTAATGTTGAAATAATTAAAATGATGTTAAAAAGCCAAACTGCCACATCTACAACACCACTGCAGTTGCTCTGTTTAAATGAATACAGACGAAGTAGACTCCTTGCTGGTGTACGGATTTCCTTTTCTAATGCAATTAGTTAAGATTCAATGCTCTTCTGTTTTCCTCCCTGGAGTTTGTTTTTATTAGTTACACTGCCAGTTCCCTCTAGGAAGTCAGAACAAAACAGATGCATTAAAACAGTTTTAGACCACTGGTTTGTCACACACACAGATACCTACCTCGGCATTCACACTGTGGTAGTCAGAATTAACAGGTAACCAGCTACTGTTGCCTTCAGTGAAGCCAGCATTAGCATTGCCATCCCACTGCATGGGGGATTTTTCTGGAAATGTCACCTGGAAAATAAAGCAGTGGCAGAGCCATTACCAAGTTAGTGATGAGTCTGTTAAGTTGGCCCTTAAGTTCTCACACCTTCCATGCAATCACCATTTCAGTATGATTTCTCTGGTTTATGTTAAGATTCAGCCAGGAGGATGTAATCCTGCTGCAGATCTCAAGAGATGCAGTGAGAACAACAGAGACAGTCACCAAAATGGTATAGAAGGGGCAGTCGCGCAGACTCAGCACCAGCACCGCTGGATAAAACATGGAGTTCCCACCTGAGCAGTAGCCCCCTCTTCCAACAGATGGTTGGATAAAATTGAGTGAAGGCAGCTGGAGAACACAAGGCAGTGAGTCCTAAGAGACAGCGGTAAACAACCAGTAAACGCTGTTCAGCACCTGTTCTGTTGTAACCACCCAACTTCTCACCAGGTCTCTTCAAGCCTATATTGCAAGAGCTACGGTTTGGATGGGATTACTGGCGTGAGAAAGACAACTTTTCTCGAGTTCGACAATTGTATTGAATACCAGCTCCTAGCTTATCAAAAAGTGTTGATGTAAAGAGTCTGGAGTTCTCATTTTGAAGGATTTCAAAAAATTATGAAAGAGCTTCCTCAATGTTATTGAAGAGCTTGCCAAAAGATCTGACACTTAAATTTAATGCTATAAGAGGGCATCAAATATTTTGCACATACTTTGGGTGTTTGTTTTCCATGAAAATTGTTTTTCATATAAAGGGCACTTTTCAATACAATCTGTCAGAATAGCAGCTTGACAAAAGAAATTGTCACTTTGCTTCGTGACATAATAAATAACAGGTTTCTCCTTTTAGCATGTTCTGAAAAGCAGGAAAAAAAGAATCCTAAGTTTTCAACACTTGTAGCACTCCCTTTCATCTCTACCTTTTAGTTTTTCTTGATTTTCAAATGCTGGGGCTAAAAACTATTCCCTGAGCAAATCCTCTCCATCTCATTAATCAGGGATTCTTCCTTTCCAGACCGAAGGAGGACTGGTTTTGCATTGTTACACAGCCATGAGCCACAGGGTGGCCACTAAACAAGAAGATGCCTTGAGGAGCCAAGGGCAAGCCACTCCGCTGCAGTTCATCTTTCTGTCAGCAGTAATCAGCTGCAGTAGGAAAATGCAGGACACGTGTTTTGGTGTTCCACAGAGGCAAAGAGATTTCCTAAGTCAAAGACATTTCTTCACGTCTGAATCAGACAAACCTAGAGACAGTCCTGTGTTTCTCCAAGTGCATCACAAATCTGGCCAATAACACTCTAACATCACCAGGAGCTGTCTCATTCTGTAGTGGAGGCTTTACACAGTCAAAGCAGCATCTGCCACAGGACCATGTCCTTAAGGTGCTCAAATACGGTTGTAAGCAGCAGAGTCGAGCTGTTCCCTTTTGGGTATGACCTTTTCCAGTCATGCCAGCACATCTCCGACAAAGATACAATAGCAGTCGGGCACGATCACGGAAAAGATAAGATATTACACGGGCAGAATATGAAAACTGAAAGGCAGGCAGGTCAGCACAGTGTGAAAGGCACAGGCACTTTGTTTCCATCCCTTGACCTTGAGTAAGTTTACTTCTGAACATCGCTGTAATCTAACGGACACGACCACCCTGCTCTGCGTTACTATGAACCACTGAGCTGCCTCAGTTCTGGTCTCTGGCCTGGCCATTTCGGCATCCTGCACAACAGCTTTGCAATGCAGATCACAGAACCACACCTAAACATTGAAAAATAACCAATCTGGCTGATTGCACAAGTTCTTGTATTTTTGAAAGTTCTGTTACTCAGAAGCACATGACAGGATCAGAGTTTATATACTCTCCACTTACATTTTCTGACGCAATGTTCTCCATGCCTATTTCTTCACCGTAGTAAGTTATGGGAGTACCGGGGAGAGTTAAAAGCAGCATGTTTATAACATTGACATACTCGTTCCCAAACCGGGACGAAATCCGAGCAGTGTTAGGGCTTCCGGCCTGAAGAAAACACCATTCCATTAAGCGGGCATACAAAATCCTGCACATCTGAAACTGGTCTAAGACAAAAGCCACCAAGTCAAATCCCACGTACACACACCAAAACGAACAGAAAATTTCATTTTAAATGGTTGTGTCTTCACGGGGCTAAGGGAGGACCTCAGCCCGTCTTCCCTTGTAAAGGGACAGACACCAAAATCACTGTATCTAGATAAGCAGCTCAGCATGCTTCATGCGTATTTGCCAGGTGCTCACATGCATGTTGCAATTGCACATTTACACGGATGTCACTGTCAGCCAAAAGGGGATACATGACAAGAGACTGTTTCATCTTGGGCAAAGGGCCTGGCAGTGACCCGTAGCACTGTTCGCTGCTTTAGGAAGATACTGGGAATGCACGGACAATCTTGTTACAGCTCCCCCGGATTTCTGCCATTTTCTCTGCCATGCGAGGGTGGTGCTTGTTTTTGTTTTGAGATGACTGCTTTTCTGCTGGGGCTATGAAAAGCTGGCAGCCCTGACAGAGAACGAAGGCAGGCAGGCTTGAGCATGGGACTGAAACAAGAGAGATCTCAACGTAGGAAGGGATGTGGTGAAACACGAGGGGCTGCAACTCCATGTGGTCTGCCCATGGGCTTGCTGTCTTCTGTCAAAGGCCAGAACAGCAGAAAGCTGTTTCTAAATATTCCCTTGGACTATTCGCCCCCTTCTCCGGGGGCACTTCCTGGAGTGTACAAAAATCACATTCCTGAGAGCCACATTTGATACCCAAACAGCACTGCTCCCACGTTGTGGTTGTGGAAACGATCAGAGCCTGTAGCTGCGGTACACTGCCTTTGGCTCACCTCTTGCACGTCCCAAACGTGCTTCATAGCAAATACCTGCACAGCTAACTCCACCGCAGCCAGTGTGCGGGGGGCTCTGTCGCCTTACAGGCTTCTGTCACCCGCAGGAACTGGCCCTCCCGTAAGAGCAAGTCCAGAACTCTTACCGCCCAGTTCGGCCATTTTCCTTCAGGCATGTTTTTCATCCACAAGTTGACAGCTTCAAAAATACTGTTGCCAGATAGGTTTTTCATGTTAATTAGGTAGAAATTGAATGGGAAGTCTGCTTCTTGGACAAAGGTTGTTCCATAATACATCATTGTTGCTCGTATGTCTTCAGGTTCATCACCATCAGAACCCATAAACCTACAAAGAAGTAGGCAAGTACTTTTTGTTGGTCTCACTCCTGGTTTGTACAGAGCTGAAGAAAGCTAGGAACAGTGTTTGATATACTCAGAAAGTAACACAGAGAGAGAGCATAGCCTATGCACTGCTTTTCTCTCTCAGAGAGAGCATAGCCTACGCACTGCTTTTTGCATGAGGAAGAAAACATTTTATGGCATATAAAACATGCCATAAGTTTTACTGCTATCGAGAGGGTGACAAAAAGAGAGAAAAATTCACAGGCCATAATAATGGCTACCTGTATCGGCCAGGCTCACTGCTGAACTGATCCATGGTTTGGCGGAAGCTGCGGATGATATCGTGCATACCAACTTGTGTGGTTGTGTAGTCATGGTAGAGCTCAGAGTAGGCTGTGATGCTTTCCTTCAAGACCAAGGCAAGAATATTAGTTCTCGCATATTTCATAATTCAGAACCCCCCAAATTATTCCTGTCCTTTCCTGAGACAATCCACCAGGCCAGGCAGAGCGTTAACTGAAATGAGTTTAGCATAACCACACTAGCAGTGTGGACCCAATCGCCCTGGGGGAACTGTTCTTCTGAAGATCCGACACCCTCAGCACTAACCAGGGACAGTGCTGTGGTAGCTTAGAAAGCAGCAGTAGCTGTGGAGTTGATGTGTTTTTTGTGACCCCCAACTCAGGAGGGGAACAGCATCTGCCAGCATCACTGGGTTCACTGCCTCAGCAAAAGCAACTAGCAGAAGCAACAGGGTGCATGCATCCCTCTGGCCACGTCTCACTGGAACGTGCTGCCAGCCGGAGGCAGGGATTTGTTCATTTTACTCCGGTTCCTACCAGTCACTCAGCAGTACGTGCTAGTGACTGCGACAGGATCCCAAGTGAGCCATGCACTCAGCTTACCTCTTGTAATGGGCTCCCCAAAGACAACCAATAAACTATTGAAACTCACAAGTCTGGTCTTTTAAGGAAACAAATTGAAAAGCCATATATTTTTAACAAAATTTGAAGCACAGAAAATTTCTCTGCACAGAAATATGAAGGGTATATGGACAATTCTTCCCCACAGCGCTCCTGCTCGCTTCTTTTTTTTATGTGCTGTTTCTGCAGGGCACCCAGCAGCCACCTCCCCTCCATGGAACACAACTGACCCCATATTCCTAAAGCCATAATTAACACCCCAAGGAGTAAAGACATGCTTTCTTGCCCCAGTGGAAAACACAGGGAAAAAAAAAAATATATACATTACAGGATTCTGAGACTTGTTCACTTGAGGCTCATCTCGCAGATGCGTAGCTTCTAGAAGAAATTTAACAGCAACAAAACTAAATCCATCAACTCCTTTGCCAAGCCAAAATTTGATAATATCCTAGACAAAGAGAAAAGTTGAGAATTCCAGATGAGCCCACCTCATTCAAAATAGCATATCCTTAAAGAGAAAACTAAACTGAACGTAGTAACTTGTAATTTTTTTTGGAATTTGTATCGCTAATTTTACTAAAAGTTAAAGTGAATCCTGTTGAGTTAGAACTAGTATCTGAATAGACCATGTCTTATTATTTCTACTGCTACAAAAAGAAGGAAAAGTCTGGTCTGTAACTTCTCCCATAGTTCATGAGACCAGAGCCAGGACACGCCTCACCGAGAGCCTTCTAATCTCTTCCATCAGAACAGCATGGATCCTGCTGTGCACTGTTGTTGGTGAACACCCATCTTCCCTGCACACAATTAGAACACACTGATTCAAACACGCAAGAATATGTTGTTCTGCACAGACCTCGTGCCACCAATTTTCGTTTTATACAATAGAGCTCTTAAAATGCTTGCTCCCTTTTATTTGACAGATGTGAATTTTTATATTTTATTTTCAGGATTACTTGTTGATTTGTGGGAACACAAATAGGTTTATAATTTCACTACCAAATGTAGAGGTTAGTCACTATTAGCAAAACTATTTCCTACTTCAGTAGTTATATTATTACAATTCTAATTGCTCTGCTTTTCACAAACAGATCAAGTTCAATCCCCCTTGAGCAGTCTGTGCAAGTGTTTATTTAGACCAGATACTGTTTTCCTCACCTGAACACAAACTCCTTTTTTTTTTTTTTTTTTTTTTTTTTTTTTTTTTGAAGTGTATGAAGTACACCTGCCAGAATAGGCTGCGGTGGAACCACTCCACACTTAAGCTTTACAGGTTTCTGTTGGGCAAATAAGGACTCCACCTTACTGAGCTGTACCTTTTTGCAGAGCCATTCTGTAAGCAGCAACTCTCAATACATTGTCTGTCCAACATCGAATCCACCAAAAAGTAATTAATGTTTAGACACATGCTCATCACAAAAGCAGCACCAGGTATCAGCAGTGCAACTACCAAGCACTGACTCACAATCATAGAATCATCAAGGTTGGAAAAGACCTCTAGGATCATCTAGTCCAACCGTCAACCCAGCACCACTGTGCCCACTAAACCATGCCCCCAAGTGCCACATCCACACGTGTTTTGAACACCTCCAGGGAAGGAGACTCCACCACCTCCCTGGGCAGCCTGTTCCAATGCCTGACCACTCTTTCTGGGAAGAATTTTTTCCTAACATCCAACCTGAACCTCCCCTGGTGCAGCTTGGCTGTTACCTCTCGTCCTATCACAGTTACCTGGGAGAAGAGGCCGACCCCCACCCCACTACAGCCTCCTTTCAGGCAGCTGTAGAGAGCAACAAGGTCTCCCCTGAGCCTCCCCTTCTCCAGACTGAACAGCCCCAGTTCCCCCAGCCGCTCCCCATAACACTTGTGCTCCAGGCCCTTCACCAGCTTCGTTGCCCTTCCAGGGACACGCTCCAGGGCCTCGATGTCCTTCTTGCAGTGAGGGGCCCAAAACTGAACACAGCACTCAAGGTGCAGCATCACCAGTGCTGAGTACGGGGTGACGATCACCTCACCTGCTGGCCACACTGTTCCTAAAGCAAGCCAGGATGCTGCTGGCCTTCTTGGCCACCTGGGCACACTGCTGGCTCATATTCAACTGATGCCCCCTTTTCCTCTGCACAGCTTACCAGCCGCTGTAGCATTGCTTGGGGTTATTGTGACCAAAGTGCAGTTCCCAGCACTTGGTCTTGTTGAACTCCATGCAATTGGCCTCAGCCCATCGATCCAGCCTGTCCAGAACCCCCGGCCTGATCCCCCTGTTGTCCCGCACATGCCATGTGATTGCACTCAAGATGATCTGCTCCATAACCTCCCCTGCTACTGAGGTCAGGCTGTCAGGCCTGTAGTTCCCCAGATCCTCCTTCCAACCCTTCTTGTCGATGGGTGTCACACTGGCAAGCCTCCAGTTGTCTGGGACCTGCCCAGTTGATCAGAACTGCTGAGAAATGGGACCTGGTACTCACTGAGACTGACTGCTTTTGTTTACGTATGAAAGCTACAACACCATAGCTGCTAAAAGGTTTTGTGCTCCCCCATGCCCAGGTACTAAACCAAAGGCTTCAGCTTCTCTGGAAGAACACTACTGCATCGTCCTCATTCACACAGACCTAACATGAAAAAGGATTCTGAATTAAAATACTAGACAAAGATGATTCTTTAACATGCTGGAGCAATTAATGATGTTCACAAGCATTTACCACAAGTGAGTATTATCAGACTAAGCTTACTAGTCTTCATTTCATTTAGAGAGGAAATACAGCACCTATTTGCTACTTTAGCTTTAGTAATGTACCAAGTACCAATTAACATAAAATAAAATAGCCATGGCCATTGAAAAGTACATGCAACAGCAGGAAAAGAGGAGAGAGTGGAAAGATCATGGTGCTAAAGGAAGCATCAAGACTGTGGAGTTTGTCAAGGGTCAGTCTTGACAGCACTGTTATTTCATGCTTATTTAAACACAAATATGTTTTGTTCCTTCACGCACCTGCAATACCCACAGCGAGGAGAGAGGCTCTTAACTCAGCCCGTAAGATGACCACACTAGAATTGAGCAGGTGTGAACTACCAAAGATACACACCAAAATTCAAAAGAATAGATGAGAAAACACCCAAGGACTACATCAAAACATGTGAGGTAGCTGTAATATCTGGCAGGGTATAAGAAAGGCAGAGGGGAAACAAACAACAAAAAAGTTGTCATACGCCCCAGGTTCAGGCCTACTTCCCAGTATTTCAACAAATTCTACTTCACCTACTGGGAGGCATGAGGTTTCATCAGACCACAACCCTTCCTTGGTGAAACACTCGTGCCTGTACAGACCGTCCATCTGTCTCTCCCCACATAAAGCCATCAGAGATGCAGACAGACCGAAACTCCCGAATTCTTCCTTATCCACAAGCCCTGGCATTCTGTGCATTCCAGATCAGCACTGTCTCACTTCTCAATGGAAATGCAAATACCTCTGCTACAAGGTGTCAACAGGGCTGGCTAATTAACAGCTCCTTGCATCAACAGAGATCAAAGCTTCCCTCATGTTGGGTGATTCAACTGGACTTCAGCACCAGCTTCAGTGCAGGAGACTCTTGACCATCCATGTCAATCCTTTCACTGAATGTTCTCCTCCACACAACAGCCAAATGCACTAAGTGCCTTCATTGCTGGCTTTTGATGGAAACTAGACCTGATAGCAGGTAACTGCTCCCAGGCAGCAGTCACTTCAGATTATGTGACAACTAGAAGCATTTTCAAGGCAAGTAACAACATTCCTGTGGCTTAGAGGGGATTATTTATGCCATTGTACACTGTACACGATCTCCCCCAGACACTTAATCTTTAAAGATATGTAATTTTGTCCATCTGCATTTGAAAAAGAGTGGGGAAAACAATCAGAACTGAAAGACAGGTGTGGTTCATAAAGAACTAAGACTGCTTATGAACAAGGCTGTGCTGAAAAGCAGAGAGCTCCTAAAGCACCAAGGCAAGAAACTTTAAGATTCCCTTACCCTTCCCACTAAGGCTAAGGGAACTCCTCTTAAAGTGCAATAGCCTGTTCCAAAAAACGACCAAGATCTTGCCAGGTACATGTGAGAGCAGGGGACTTAAGTCAAAAAGCAGTAGCTGCACCTTCTTAAGCCCAGAGCACTGCAACAGCACACACTGCCAGTATATCCTTCCTCTCAAAGACAATTTAATTTGCATTTTTGGAGAGGTTGCTCACTTGGTTTTAATCTAAAGAAGTCGCTCTGATACTGGAAGCATCAGAAGATAAGGCTTGAATTTTGCTTACAAACTTACCTGTCTACAACGCTTTTTGTTTCATTCATTTACATATACTGTAACGCTCAAATTACTTCCAACTAGGCTGTAAATTTGAGCTATTGGTGCAGCAGAAGATCATATACTTACATGCATTTCTTGCTGAACTGCAAGGCTGTAGAAATTTAAGTCTGGCTGTTCTTTCCCAAACTGATGAAAATAACACTGCTTCCTCACGTCATCAAACTGCCAGCTGGAATTCCCATAGACACTCACCTGTTCGTATAAGGGGGAAGAAAAACTGTCAATTTAACAAACATGTGGGCATATGTGTACTTCAGGACGTGACGCATTACAAGCATATACCAAAGCACGAGATGTCCAGTCAAGAGAATACATTTTGAGTCTATGTTGATGCTTTGTTCCTCATTTCCTCATCTCATGTTCAATGCTGTTTCCTTCCTCTAAGTAGAATTATTAGAAATTGAGAGGAAAACATAGGTGAGATAATTACTTTTGGAATTAGTTTTCCTAAAGCTGTTGTTCAATATAGCTTAGTTAACTTTCTGCAATCTGGTGTTATCTGTTCAGTGTGTTAAAATGTTACTTCTGTAAAAAAAAAGGATTCAAAAAAAACTAAGATAGCTCTTAAGACTCCAGTTAAAAACAAAAGAAAAAAAAAACTACAAAAAAAAACGACTAGATGCAAGAAAACAATCCCACCTTGAATTTTTAGAGTATGCAAGCTCTTAACCATGTACCCATCAATTCAAACTTCAGATAAATCACAGAACCATAGATTGGTTTGGGTTGGAAGGGACCTTAAAAATCATCTAGTTCCAACCCTCTTGCAATGGGCATGGACGCCTCTCACTAGAATCACAGAATCAGAGAATCACAGAATATCCCAAGTTGGAAGGGACCCACAAGGATCATGGAGCCCAACCCCTGGCCCCACACAGCACCACCCAAACCCAAGCCCTGTGTCTGACAGCGGTGTCCAAACGCTCCTTGAGCCCCGGCAGCTTGGGGCCGTGCCCACTGCCCTGGGGAGCCTGGTCCATGCCCACCACCCCCTGGTGCAGAGCCTTCTCCTAACCCCCAGCCTGACCCTCCCCTGACACAGGTCCATGCTGTTCCCTTGGGCCCTGTCGCTGTCCCCAGAGAGCAGAGATCAGCGCCTGCCCCTCCGCTCCCCTGGGAGGAAGCTGTAGGCTGCCATGAGGCCTCCCCTCAGCCTCCTCTGCTCTGGGCTGGACAAACCAAGGGACCTCAGCCACTCCTCATACCTCTTGCCCTACAGACCCTTCGCCATCTCCGTAACTCTCCTTCAGATGCTCTCATAGTTTTATTTCCTTCTGATATTGTGGCACCCAAACCTGCCCCCAGTGCTCGAGGTGAGGCCGCACCAGGCAGAGCAGAGTGGGACAATCCCTGCCCTCGCCCGGCTGGCAGTGCTGGGCCGGGGGCAGCCCAGGGCACGGTTTGCCCTTTGGGCTACCAGGGCACACTGCTGACTAGATCTAGCCGCCCAACCTGGCCTTGAACACTTCCAGGGAGAGGGTATCCACAACATCTCAAGGCAACCATATGCACATTTTCCTGTTTTCCTCAGAGGAGATGAGACAGGCAACCCAACTTCCAGTGCAATCAATTTCAAGGAAGGGGAAAAAAAAACAAAACAAAGAATTGCTTGGTTTCCTCTCTATCAAACCTGATTTCAGAGCAGAAATGGAGTTTCTAACATGGGTTAATTTTTTTTTAAAAACTCTGTGAAGTAGGATCCACTCCACCCTGATCTGGTTTAAACCTTAATCCACACAATCTCGTTTAGGAACATAGGTCTGTCCCCATGTGTAACCATTTACAGCCCCGTGCCCACAGGACAATCATGTTACAGCTGCTGTTGTCTCATGGCAGCCTGCAATACACTGGGTGGTTTACAGCCATCCCTGCCCACACTCACCCAGTTGTTGGGAGCAGCCCCTGCCTGCGCGCAGTCCTGCCAGATGTAGTAGTCCGTGTACTTCCCTGTGCGATTGCGACTGAGCTGAAACCATTGGTGCTTGTCACTGGTGTGGTTCGGTATTAAATCCATTATCACCTTTAACCCTTATAAATCAGATCATAACAAAACAAAAAACATTTTTTAATTCAACTTTTTAAGGTAAGGTTCACATCTTTTCTTAACGTGGTATCAGAAGTATTTGGGCATCCTCCAAAGCCTGGAAGCTTGAGTTCGTGTTCGAGGCACTGGTCAGCACACAGCTTGAGCTCGCACAGCACTGTTGGATGGGGCTGTGGGTTTGTGCACACAGACAACAAGCCCCAGGCTACCTGTGCAGTTAAACCAATGAGGGTCAGCAAGAAGCTGCAGCACATCTTGCTGGGACTCCTCCCTGCAAACCACAACAGGTTTCTGTTGTTATGAACCACTTCCACCCACTCTGGCCAAAATCTGACTGACAGGTGTTGACCTGTCTCCCACCTCGAGGCTGGGAAATGCACTTCACCACTCCAGAATCAGTGAACACATTCTTCCTCTCCCTTCCTATGGGTTAGGCATTCTTGAAACCCCAAACATTTTGAGACTGGCAAACCATTTTCCATCCAGCCCAACAGGCGTAAGGGGAAAGAACTGGGCAAGGATTTAGTTGAAGGCACACACACCAGCAAAGGACACAATGGCAGAAAGGAAGCGTACGCTCCTTCCCAACCTTGTTTTGTTTTTCTGCTTTCTTCAGAGAGCTACTAGAACCTGTATGTTCATGAGTGAACATCTTTTTAATAGAGCTACTCTGATCACCGTTGCAGCTTACCTCGATCATGTATGGCTGCAAGTAGATTCTCAAAATCCTGCATTGATCCAAACATGGGATCAATGTCATAGAAATCTTCAGCTCCATAGCCAAGGTCTTTTAAGGGGGACTTGTAGAAAGACGTGATCCAGATGGTTTTTATATTCAAATATGTGATATGGTCCAGCTTTTCTTGGATACCTATTTAAAGGAAAAGAGCACCATGAGTTTACAAAGGAAAATATTTTTGTTGAAGTAAGCTTGCTGTGGGCTCATAAAGATGGAGCACAGATCCCTTTGATGCGTAACCATCCCTAGTTTTCACTGATCTCAGATAGCAGCGCAATCTTGAAATTTCTTGAGGAATAGCATGAGACCACAGAATGAATGGAAAGCATTCAAAGCCACTTCTTTAAGTGAGATAAACCACAAATAATAAAGACTTACGACAAATTCTATTCTGCAGTATAAAAATATTTACCATTTCATGCAACATATTTAACATTCATTTCTGAAAACAAACTCCTGTATTTTATTAAAATACAGCAGCATCATTACTTTGTTTTGAAGTCAATTAATCCTCTGACCACTCTGACCAAGGAAGTATAACCTTAATGCAAAAATCCCAGTTTTTCCTTCTGTCAGGAAAACTCTTATGCTTGGCTACTACAGTCTATTACAGCTAGTGCTTTTTGCTTAGAAATTTTTTGCTCATTATGGGGCTTAGACTTCCCCTTCTGAAGCTTCGCTATTAGTAGCTAATCAGTAGCAGGTACACCTTCTCAGTGCATTTGTAAGAGCTCAGAAACACCCAGACCATGAAAAAAACAAGAACACATCTTTTTCCACTTACACTGTCAGTTTAATTTTTCTCACTTTTTATATTTGGTTTAACTCCAGGCACAGACGTAAATTGAGCAAGAAGCTCCTGGTAGATCTAGTAATGAGAACGTGGCTTGCCATCGGTGGTTTGTCAGACAGCTTTCTAAGCCCACTCTCAAGTCAGACAGCTTTCTCTGTTGGACTGTAAGGTGATGTAAAACTGTTTTTATGCATATACATGACACACACAACCGCTACCCTGCTTTGCACGTACCTTTCAGATCACCATTCCCATCCATGTCGCTGTCCTTGAAAGAACGAGGGTAGATCTGGTAGACAGGACCAGCCTGCCACCAATCGAGGCACTTTGGGGACAGAGCAATGATGGTGATGGTGGCGCACACGAGCACGATGGCCGCGGCGATGATGAGCCAGAAGAGAATCTCCCTGGTGACTCTGTACCGGGCTTGGCTGGAGAACTTCAGCAGGACTTCCTTCGGCATCCCTGCGTAGGGCTCCAAAGCCGGCTCCGCCGTGGCTGCTGGGCTCATGTCAACCACACACGTTTCTGGCTTTTCATCCTGGCTACTGGTGTCGGTCTCCCCATCATCAAAAGCCTCATTTTGAACAAATCCATTGTTCTCCACACCTCCCTTCTCGCTCAGCTCCATCGGCAAGCTCCTTGCTTCCTCGTCAACCATTTCACTTTGTGCCTCTTGTCCTCGAGACGCTCGCTACAGTGAGGAAGCGAGCCAGCATACCTTTGTTCAGTGGAATGAGAAGCAGCGCAATTAGCACCTGGGGTTATAAACAATCCTGACCAACTGGTCAGAGTTCACAAGAAGCAAGAAGGGCAAAGTGCTTCAGCTCTTCTGCATAACAGGCATCTTCAGCAAGATAAACACAACGCTACAAGAAAGTGGAGTGTTCCAAGGTGGCAGGCCTGCTTCTGGGACCAACAGAGCAAACTTATGTTTACTGTTGCTCTCTTCAACATCCTAAACTTACCTTCTTTCTACAGCAGTGATTTTTGATTTCTTTATTCCTCTAATCAATAAAAGATTTTGTAAACATGTAACTTTGCAAATTAGTCCTGGCCTCCCCCGCCTAAAGCGATCTGAACATTAACGAGTAATGCAAGCATTGACAGCGAGAGCAACGTGTTGGCAGCTTCTGGTCCAAAAGCAACAGTACAAGTTCAACAGGAAGACAAGATCCAAAGCCTGCTGTGCTTGGTTTCTCACAGCACACCCAGAGCCCCTCGGCAGCAGCACGGATAAGGCACACACCTTCACCAGCAGCACACCTGACAGGTGCTGCATGCAGATCACTCCCAGGCCAGGCACAACCCAGCTCTCAGATGAACTCCTTCAATCAGATACAAAAAACTATTTATTACATCTGCCTTAAAACTTGACAGAAGTCCCAGAAAGCATCTCTGGCATGTCAGTGAGACATAGCCACGCAATTTATTATAAGGAGGAGCTGCTGGTTAAGTTATGGCCATGTAGCATTGCCTAAGATGCAGTTTTGTCTCTAACTCACCAGCATTTAGTGCTAACTTAAAGAAACTCACCACTGGCTGGCTCCTGCCAGCTCAGCACAGTGGGACGAGGACAGGCTGGGGACAGGGCACATAGCACAGCCACTTGGCTAAGCAGCTTCTCAATCAAATTCACACCCTTTGTGTCTCACGTTCATTTCAGTACATTTCTGTCTGCCCCCCTGGAGCAAGTCCTCTTATTTCCATTTTGCAGAGTAGAACACAAGGCACACTGCAACTCAGTCTCACAAGAGATCTGTGTACATGCTTGTGTGATCAAGGGCAGGGAGAGAATTCAAGTTCTGTTAATGGATTACCCAAGATCATATCAAACCTGCAGAGGATCAGATTTCTTCACTTCACCCAAGTGGTACATTACTACCCAAAGCACAGCTGAAACTCAGATTCCAATTTTTTCACCCTCTCCCACACTTTCTTTTTTTTTAAAGCTAGTAGATTTAATGTTGATTATCACCCACATGGATGTGTGTGTCGATCTAAAGATACAGGATGGTTACCTTCAGTGTGCACACTTCTTACAGCTCACAAAGGTGAACTTAACACTGAAGTAGCTGGAAGCCACCACTGCATTCTGCCTTGCAGTTTGGAAGCAACTACTTTTTCTTCCCTTAATTTAAGTATTTTCCAGGTGCACAACTGGAACCGCACAAATGTTTATCCTGCAAACCCTGCCACTCATGAACTGCTTCTTCAAAATATCATCTGTTGTCCATGTAATCCCTAAATCATGCTAAACACTTTTTTATACCTTAAGTAGGACAGAGAGTGTCTTAATTGCTAACCGTGCAGCTGAAAACAAGAGGATTATTCTGCTGGAGCAGACGAAAACTGCACAAGCTTGAGGCTGTCTATAGATGGAATCTGTGTGGACTACTTCAACCTCCCTGTGGCCACCGGGCATATACGGACACTATTTTAAGGTTAACACAGAAGATAAACGACGCTGGAGGCAACTGAGTAGCCGTCTTGGTGAACATTCAGACTCACAGTCAGACTTTGGTGTTTTACAGCCAGACGGACTGCTTACGGTCATGGTTTAATCCCATTTCAGATCATCTCCCTTTTGCTATAAAAGGAGAGCTGACATACAAACGGGTACAAGCAGAGCACAGATGTGCTTAGGCTGGACCTTAAATACTAAAAATTCTTCTAGAAAAATTGTAGGGAAGGTATGGCCAAGGAGCTTAAAGTAGATCCTGAAAATTTGTCTACCAAGGACCCTTGAGAACAAGCCCCTGAGTCTGGTACCTCCTCCTTCCTTGTAAAATAGTCAGCCTCATCTGGGGGCAGGGAAGTAAAAGCTTCTAATGGGGCCGTTACATTAGTTGCTTCTGTACCTGTATGCCTGCAGAAGCGCTGGACAAGGCTGGGTGCCTACAGCAGCTGCCAGCTCTCTCCACACCCGTACACTCGCAAGCAGTTAGCAGAGGCAGCTGTGCAGCTTGCCAGCATTGCTCTATACGAACTAGGTATAAAGCCACACAGGTGTTTATTAGGCCCACTTTTTTTCTCATCTTGAGGAGTTGCTCACTTAAAAATTATTTGATAAAGGGAAACTGTAAACTTCATTTTGAGAGGCAGATCACCAAAACTTCCTACTGAGCTTTAACTATTTCTTTTAAAAATGTGTTTAATGCAGGCAGGCATTATACTTTTGGCTTGCTCTCAACCAATTCTGAAACAGTTCCCTCCTGAGCAATTTTAGTTTAGCAGGAGTGACTAGCCAGTGCAGCTGAATTCGCAGAATCCACTGAAAAGAAAACACTTCATATTCTGTGCCAGTTACTCTGTTTAGCCCAGTGTCAGATAGGGAAACAAAGCCAACCCAGACATGGGCGGCAATGGCCGCTATCTCCACCCAGACTGTCCGGGTTATTTCTGTAAGATGGAGCCATTAATTTCCACAAGTATTTCTTAAATATAATTATTTCAATGCACTGGCTGACTAAGGAGTCTGACGCTCAATGCTATACAAACGCCAAGTAGCTTGCCAGTTATTTCATACCACACATTCTACACCAAAAATCATACAAAGGGGTGATTAAGCACCCTAATGCGCTCAGTGTAGGAAGACGTTTATTTTTGAAGAGTTCTCTTGCTTAATGCTTTTTCATTAAATGCTTTGCTACCACTAAAACTGCTCTGACATAATGCACTTCACATCTAAATATAACCTTATTATTAACAGCATCCAGGCCAGCTTCACACCCATGCAAAAAAGCAAACAGTGTAGCAGACAATATTTTCTCAGCAGCTCCCACAGGACTGATGGATAATCTGACCTTTACAGCTGTGTTTCCCTCAGCATTAAGAAAATCCTCCCCGACACAGAGAGCAGCCACCAAGAGTGAGATGCGCCCCACAGACAGATTCCTGACATGGTGCCTTTCACCCAGGGGTTCCCTGGTCACACACAAGGCTTCCGCCATCAGCAGGCAGTCTGAAGTCCTCCAGGGTGATAAAACCTAATTGCATGGGACACCATGCCATGACTTGGTGGTGGGTTTTTTTTTTAAGGCTCTTAGTTTACTAATGGACTATGTGATTAAAGGTTAATGGCATTAGAGGTGCTGTAATTACCTACTGCCTGGCTCACATGATGCTTTTGGGGGAGCTTTCTGGGAAGCAGGCACCTGGCTCCTGCCCCACTTCGTGAATGGAATGGCTGAGATTCCACTCCTCCTGGTGGAAAAAATTACCTCTAATTCTTGCTCTCAGCAGTGCTGCAAGCACCTAGCCATGCATGCAGGGCCAACTCTTGGATGCCCCCCCCTACAGAAGGTCGAGGTACTGTCACATACCCCTTGGAAAACTTGAAGCGAACTCAAGTTGGTGCCTCTCCAGGAAGCAGCTCATTCATTCCTGCACCCTTCTCAGTCTACACCACCACCACTTTCCCCTTCACAGCATTTAGCTGTCACATCTGTCCTGGAGGATGCCAACTTTTCAAACCATTTTCTTTTCCAGCATAGTTCTTAAAGCCTTTGCCAGTGAGAGACCCTGACCTCAATTTTACTCTTGTATGAGCAGAGGATGTTCAGCACAGTATTAAATCCCCAAAGACTGTGTTGCTACAGCTTTGAGGGCTATAAACCCACGAGTGACCTGGTGCTACTGCAAGATCCCTGAAATGGGATATCCGTACTACAGAGGGCACAGCTAGACAGCCCAACAGCAGCCATGCAGAAGCACAAAACCATAATAGGGGAACTGTGCTGTATTGCTACAACGTCCACTCCTCCTTGGGTTACCAGGAGACAGCACCCCACCCTTATGATTTACATTCCCTGAATAGCAACTGAGGAGCAAGTTCTGGTCAGCTGAGCACCAAGCGCTTCCTGGTGACAGGGCTTTCAGGGAGAACACTGCGCTCTGCCCGACCCCGCAGTGCTGGCCCTGCGTGACCACAGCCGTCACTGCACTGCGCGGGCTGCACCGCTCCTCGCAGCGCCTGTCTCCCCGCCTGCAGCACCGCAGTGCCAGCAGGTTTCTGGGAATCAAGAGGCGTGGGGCAGCAAGTTTAAGTAATTATGTGTGCATTAGCAAAGCCGGCTCAGAGGGACGCCCACACCTACTGTCAGAGTTGCTCCAGCCTCACTGCCCATCATCAAGCAGATGAGCAGCAGGGAAGGGGGACCTGGCCTGAGGGGCACAGTGACCATGGCCGAGTGCTTCCAGAGCCAAGACCACTATGTCAAACAAACTCCAGTACAGTTAGTACCAGGAGGAAGCAAGAGGGTGCAGCCCACGCTGGCTTAAAGAGACTGCTCTAAAAATAGCACAGAACAGATGCTGTCAAAGCAAGTTTTCCAAGGCGGCTCCCCTCCTTTTTCTTTTTTTTTTTTTTTTTTTTTTTTTTTTTTTTTTTTTCAATTACTTTTGATGCAAGCTTTCCGAAAGCAAGAGGAATTCAGTTAGGACTTCCACCCTCGCATATACCATTTAGAATTACAAACTATACCGTAAGCCTTTGTCTTGAAGTGAATCCTTGAAGCGAAACTTAAATTTTTATCTGACAACACAGCTTTATCTGACATTACACACTACCTGAACACATGAGCACACCCACCAGTTTGCAGCTCTCAGTGTTGGAATCACCTGGCATTCAGGGACCCAGTTATCAGAGTGGAAGAGATGTGTGGTGAAAGGTCAAGAAAGCATCACCTGCAGCGAACCCCAGGCTTCTATTTTGAACCTGAACAATCCACTGAACTGCGTGGGCTTCTCAGGTGCCAGATTTCAGAGCTTACGTCTGCACACGCTATTTCAGGCACCTTTGATCTAGCACATCCACACAAGCAAACCAATGAGAACGGTAACCCCACATTCAGCAAGTACGCTGTAATACTTCCAAACTTCCTTCCCCGCTAGTTACTCAAACACTAGACTGACACCTAGCACACATACCCCACCTCTCCCGCAGGATATCTAAAGCAAATGCCTGCCTTTCCTTACATGCACTCTTGTAGTGCCCATGCTTTTAGTTTTGCCATGATGTCCAGGAATCCATAGAATCAAGTACAACAGTACTGTAAACTACTCAGAACCAAAACAGTTTACATTTTTAAGACAGGCTTCAGAACTGGAGGCTTGGACATGCATCTTTAAGTCAATGACAATATCTGTTTTGTACATTATTCTCCTTTTCCTTGGTCTAGTCCAAAGCCTCCATTTAGTGCAGTTCAAAGCACAGAGGACAAGGCTATATTACACGTTTTATCTGCTAGAGATGCTGAATTTCCACAAACCCTTCCTTCTGCTCATTCGATTCATTTCTCATCAGCTGACTGATACATGTTTTGTTAAGCAACACAAATAAAAGAATCACAACAAAGAGAAGAGTCACAACAAAAAGCAAGCACGAAAAAGCAGACACTGTTTTGAGTCCTTCCCTTCTTTCTCAGGTAGAGAAACAGCACTCGAACAGAGCAGAGCTCCTTCGGGTGTGAATGTGCAATGTTTTCACCATTCAGTTCATAGAGCAGCATTTGAAATATGGTATTTATGTCTAAGAAGTGTTGCTGCAATTACCCACACACTTGGACATGTTTTCTCTCCCTTAAGAAGTTGAATGGGAAGGGAAATCATTCTGATCTCTTAAGCAACAGTATGGTACCTGCTGAATGTTTTTAAGGTAAGGATGAATAGGAATGAGCAGATTTATCAAAAATAAATTCCCCAATCCTAAAATTTGTTACCCAGTATAATGAAAAAAGTGTCCGTAAGTAGGAGACTGAAAAGCTGCGGTAAAACACTGCACTTCTCACCACTCCACACATTGTTGGCATTAGTGGAGTATTTCCTACAACTGTGTCTTGTCAAATTAAAAGCAGATTTAGGAGCAATGGAGAAAGTATTATGTTTTGATTTCATTATTGTGTTCACACTCTCTGCTCCCAAAACTGATTTTTTTTTTTTTTTACCACAAACACACTGGAAAAATACATATGTTTTACATACCCAGGCCAAAGTCCTTATTGCACCATTAAACCTGTATGTGTTTATGAACTGAAGATGACCATTGGATCAAGGACAAAAATAATTCAGAGAGCATTCTCCAATTTCTCCCAAAACCAAATCAAGTATTGTATGTTATTTGTCTAAGACTTTAAGCAGACAACTCCTTGATTCCTTGCAAGCATTTCCCCTGAGCTACCCTGTTGCCTACTCCTATGGACTCAGAGGTCCCTGGCTCATTGTTGCAGAATTTCAAGTGTGCTGCACTGTTACCACCAGCACATCCCAGGGCAGCAGGTCAATGGCCCCTGCTAGCACTCTGCCCCTCTAACTTATGTCCACCTTATCGTGGGCAGGCTCACTGTTACCCCCATCCCCCTGCCAACCTAGTTTAAAGTCCTCCCTAAGAGCCCTGCTTGCTTTTCCCCAAGGACTCTCTTCTCCCTTTGAGAGCTGAAACACATCTGTTGGCTGCAAGCCCGGTGCCACAGAGGCCATCCTATTATTTAAGAACCCAAATCCGTGGTGGTGGCACCAGCCTTGAAGCCAAGTATTCACAGATTGGATCCTTTTGTTCCTTTCATTGTCCTTACCTACTACAGGAAGCAGGGATGAGAAGATTACTTGTGCTCTGGACTCCTTCAGCTGACAGCCCAAAGCTCTGAGGTCCCTTTTGACAGCCCTTCGGCTACATGTGGCTGCTTCTTCACCACCCACATGGAAAAGGGTAATGGTCTGCCAGCTGTACCAGTCAAGGAAGTTGCTTGGTGACATCCTTCACCTGAGCCCCAGAGAGGCAGCAGACTTCTCTATGAAGAGGGTCTGCCCAGCATATTAGGCCCTTGGTTCCTTGCAGGGAGGAGTGGCTTACAACTAGCACCCACCTCTTCTTCTCAGTGGGTGCATCCCTAATTCTGGGGGAAGGCTTTTCTGTTTTCTCTTGTGATGGTTCCTCATGTGTAGATTGGCTGATGTCACCCACAGACGGGCATTCGGCACCCAGGGCCCCATACCTGTTGTACAGAGGCACCTGAGGGGGTGGACAGGGCAGAAGGGGGTTCAGCTGTAACCCTGAGTGCAGACTTGCTTCCATCCACTCTCTTCCACAGCCTGGCAGTGAGAGGACACAGACTGCCCTGGTGCTTGTGACTTCTCATGTAGCTGATCTCTTCTCAGGGAGGGCAGGGCATAGTTCCTCTGCCTTTTTTTTTTTTTTTTTCTTTTTTTTTCCTTGAGACCCTTGATACTTCTCAGCTGATCTGTTTCATTGTGTAGTTTTGCCACCAGGCTGAGCATGTCATCCACCTGCTCACACCTCACAGCTGTTTTCACTGCTGCCATATGACACCAAAGAAAGGCTCTGGCACTCTCTGCAGCCAGAGGCCTGGACAGCCACATGCTTGCTAGGGAGTTCAATCTGGGTCTCTGCATCCTGTCTGAGGGGGGCAGACAACCCTGGCTGTCAGGTGGATACCATGTCTAGGTCTCTATCCCCAGAGGGTGATAAAACTGCAATTAGAGAATGAAATTTAATGGGGAAGGTGTTAAAAGGTTCCCTAAAAAAATAATGTGAAGTATTTTTTCGTTAATGCTAGACTCTTGAACACACATGCATTTGCCTCAAGGCTTGTGACTAACTTCTAAGAGTAGGGTATTTACCGAACTACATGTCCACAAGAAAAACAAACAAACAGAAAATGTAACTTAAATACAGCTTCAGTCCAGAGGAGTTTTCACCATAGTATCTCTTAGCAGATTTAAAGAACACAAACAAGACCGTTCAGATTTCTCAAGCAGAAGTTAATATTCTGGCAAGGAGTAGGGCATTTCCAAACATTTCTGGGTACCCTCTCTAAATTATGGACACTAAACTCCTAGAAGTGGTGTTTTACCTCACAGGAAGCAGAATGTTCATTCTATGAATTTTGTCCAACTTCTTTCACTGAAGATCTGAAGCTCTTTCCAAGTGATACAAGTAAATCTCATGTGGTCATTTTCTTACTCAACTTCGCACAGAACAACACTAATGTCTGAAAATCTCTTAACTACCCAACAGAACCCCAAAGTCGCCTGAAAATACCATAAAAGCCAATACTTACAGACAAGATGGACTTCCAAGATACTGACTGATGAGCAGAATTAGGAATTCAATTGCTCCCAGCATTTTAAAAGGTCAAAGGCATGGCCCTGGCAATGCCAAACATTATTACAACATCGCCTCAACTTTTCCACAACCAGAGACTCCAGGCAGAGTTTCAAATGCGTGAGCTAGCTGGGTACTTATGCGGACACACTACAACTGTTCAGAGACCTGGTTACTTCCTTGTGATTTTGCCAACTGCCTTCATTTCTGGGAACATCCCATGCAGCTGTTCACCTGCACTAGTGGAGCAAGCTCTGTCCCACTTGCCATTTAGAGCTAAAAATAGCTTACACATACTGAGTAGACAATCCTTAAATCTAAAATTTGCTGTTTACACCAACAAAACTTGAATTAGTTGATAGATCATAAACCTGCTTCACACTGGTTCTTTTGCCAGAACCTCAGCAATAACATGGGTTATTTTTGATTCAGCTTTCAAGTACTCTGTCAGTCCACTTAACTTACCCATGCAATAAGTTTTTAGCATCAAATGAAGCAAGCAAGAACTAGGAATATCTTAACTGAGTTCCTTGGAATTACCTCATCCCTTACAGAACTTCATCTAGCACCTAACCAGTTTCAGGGCTCATGGCTACTTTTGCCATGGGACAAAGTAAACAAATAAATAATGTACATTTCCACCTATTTAGGTAGAAAACATCTATTAAAATTTGATAGCATTACAAAGATTTCCAGAAGTACGAAAGATGCCTACTAAGCTTGGTTCTTAGACTGTGTTCAAAAATTGACATCTATTTCAAGTGCGCAGTTGATTTTTTTTTTTTCCTCCCTCCTCCTTCACCTGAACAGCAGCACTAGTTCACATAAGCAGCATGAAAAGCACGGATATTTTGGTCAAGTCCGACACAGGTTTGCACACAGGCTGAAAAAAAAAGCATATGAAGGTCGATTCTATTGAGAGGAGACTTTGTACTTGATCTTTCATACAAACTTGCTGAGGTCAAGATCACAACACTTAAATTTGCATCCTTCCCTTTATTCCGTACTCCGCTTCACATGCTAATGACAATCAGTTCCATCTTCATTTGGCTGAAGATCACCAGACAGCAGATTTGAGAAGTGACATCGACTAGTTTGTCTGCAGCTCAGAAGTATTCACAAAAACCATTCAAGCTAAATTTGACATGTCAGAAAGACCTGAGGTGGAAGTGACACTTTCCACTCCCAGCACTGTACAGAAGTACACTGGTTACCAGAGAGCAATATAATGATGATATAATCCAACCTTAAAATTAACAAGCTATGTCATATAGTAAAACACATGAAGACCTTTTATCAAGCATCTCAGATTTCTCATGCTAAGGATACCAAGTCTAAAAGCACGGGTTGCTAAAAGCATGGCTTGTTTTTGTTTTTGTTTTCTCCCCAGGCTGCTGAAATCTGAGCAGTGGAAACATGATCAGAACTAGAAAGCTGGTGTATGGGTGAACTGAAAGCAGCGCTGTGTCAAAGAACAGACAGAAGTCTTGAACTACATTTCACTGAGCTGTGCAAGCTCTGGTCCTTCTCTTTGAAAAAACTACACACACACTACACTTGGACAAACCCTTTCATTTAAGGAAGGAAATGTCTAAGAAGTGTTGCTGCACTTACCCACACACTTGGACATGTTTTCTCTCCCTTAAGAAGTTGAGTGGGAAGGGAAATAATTCTGATCTTTCCTAATCATTTCATTTTGATAGAAAAAACTACACATGCAGGTGTTGACAGGACTGGAGCCTATGGAGTACAAGAACTTGCACCACAGCAGAACAAGGCTGAGACTGCAGTTCATCAGGACATCATGCAGGGTTTATGCTGTAAAAGCACATCCAACCGATGTGTTCAGGGAACTGCTTGCAGACTCAAACCCTGTAGGCCGTTCCTAAACATCCCCTTTCACAGTAACACTGAGCACCCAAACACATTACTCCGCAATGTCAGTAACATGGAGGATTTGGGCTGCTTTTTTCCCCCCTCCAGCTGAACAACTTCACTAATAAGTAAAATAAATAAAACCAGCAAAAAGTTTCACAGTGAGGTGTTCACTGTACTAAAGGAAGCCTTCCCAGGTCTAACCTCAGATCTTCAAGGAACTTCAGGAAATGAACTAAGAAGGTCAAGTTTAACCTGAATTTTTAGACTTCAAACAAATGTTCCCCAGCTGCCTAAGACTCATTTCAGCTGAGCTTGGGATGGATTTACTGCAGAGCTTTAAGCATTATTTGCACTGTCCTGTCTCCCACAGAGAAGCCCACTTGGAGACTTTGGGCTTCTTGAGACCAACAACCACATTCCCTCCAGAACAAGAACAAATCCATCACCAGACTATGCAGGAAGAGAAACCTTGCAAACCTAGCTTTTTATAAAGAACACGTGCATTTTCTTGACAAATGCTTCTTAAGAAAGTATAAAGCATATCGCATTGTTTTAGCAATCCTTTATTGAAGATAACAAGTTGGTTATGTTCACTGTATTGTATGAAACATCACAATATCATACTGGGAAAGTACTATCAGTACAGGGTTGGACCAGAAGCGGACAGTCTGAACAATAAACCATTTTGCATTCTTCATTCCCTATCTTTTAACAACCCCCAAAGAAACAGTAAAGGGACAAATACCTGTTAACATCGTCATTTAGAACACTTTAACTTACAAGGCTAAAATCTAATGAATAAATAAAATATACTGTGGCAATAATCCTCTCTAGACCAAAAAAATTAAAAAAATCAGATACACAGTGAATCAAAAAGATCGGGAAAGCTGGCCTTCGGCACTGGTATGAACGAGCGTGTGGTTTTTACAGACTCACCATGGGGATAAAGTTACAGAAAAATACCATGAATTCCATTTCACACAAAACCAGTTGATGACTGTCATTAGCTTAAAACTACACACAAGGGCAATTACATCCTCGCTGAAACACAGTTTAAACAAATAGGAAAATGTTTACAAGGCATCCACAGCATGTAAATCATGTACAGATGGATACATTCATTGTTTCCCCTCCCCAATAGCTTTTGCTTTAGATAAATACTTTACTCTTCCCCATTTTCAGCATTTACTGGACTCATTACATGCACAACTCAAAGAAGTCAGAAGAAAAAGTCAAGGTTATTGCAAAAATAGAATTAAACTAAGAATCTTCAAGTACCTTACATGACAGCCACTCTGTACCATGCCCATTGCTTATAAAATGAAAGGTCATTGAACCCATGAAAATATCTCTAATATTTTCTTAATTTAAAATAGATAATTTTNGTGTATTTATAGTAATCTCAAAGTGATAATTTGAACTTTGAAAATAATGCAAACAATTAAAAATTATACCCATATTACACAAGACTTCTGTCTGTATCTTAAGCTGAAAAAAATCAAAAAACTATAGAAAACCACATATAGAACAAAAAAATAATCACAATTTACATTATAATAAAGGCAAATTTTCAGCATTTTTTAAAAAACCTGCAGCTGTGAGAGATGTCAAAGCAAGTCACTAACTAGAAATTCATC
>VXAV01008076.1:474293-490564 GCA_013399715.1 Alectura lathami | reverse complement strand
GAGTGTTTTTCAATTTTTTTTTTTTTTTTTTTTTTAAAGCATCCTCTGCCCCTAAACACATGAAAAACAACAACAACAAAAACCTACTTTTGCAGAAAACATTCCCTCACAAGCAAGAGCAAAATTATGGCTAAATATTAGTAGTAGTAGCACAGTTTCCTGAAGGACTAAAGCAGTTGGAAAGGAGAATATTTTGCAAGCATCTTGAGATAGCAAGGTCAACAGTACAACCGCTGTTTAGTTTGTTTTGGGGGTACTGCTGCACAGTTGGGTAAAAGTATAGATTTTTCACTTGCATCAATTTTGAACAAAAAAGGAGCCAATACTAAAAAAAGAAAAAAAAATTGAGATGTCTTTGTATTTGTTCTTAAACAAAATAATGACACCTTGCATCTACATAAGCTGTTTAACTTCAGAGAATAAACCAAAAATAGGTAATCCAGAGAGAAGACACTAGGAAACACACAAGGATAATCGTGGCAATGTTGTGCACCTTGTGAATATGCAATTATCCATTTCAAAGTAGTTAAAACAAAAGATGACTTCTCCACAACACCATTGATTGTAACAACTACAGGACTGAGGACCTTGTGGCCACCTCCAGGTAGAGAAGGAGGGGGAAGAAAAAAATCTGATGAAGGATTTACTAGAAAATGAATGCTACCTTCACATACTAGCTCACAAACTGCATAGCAGAAGACAGTGCATGTCACAACAGTGATGTTTTTGAATCCTTTACAATATACTGCTCTAGTTCTTCACTCCATCTTCCAATTACGTTTTACATTCCCATTATAAAGAATCCAAAAAACAGATTCAAAGTTACAACAAACCATACTGCACCACAAATATTTACAACAACCTACTAGGAGCAAATCTTCTCAGAAATCAGAACTGAGAAAAAACCTGAAAGCAATTTACATTGTCCTTAGACCACTGCATATGGGATATTTAAAAATATATATATACTCTAACAGAGTAGTAAATATTAGTCTTGTTATCTTTCATACTCAGTGTTCCAAAGGTTTTCATACAGAAGAAAATAGGAAGTGTTTCCCCTCTCTTTTACTAGATTTCTAGAATCTCTCTTTAAATAATGAATATGCTGACCATAGTTTTTGAAAGTAGTCAACTATCATTTAAAAAACCCAAACGCTATGTTGTTGCCTCACAGGTTTGACTGAAAAAACTCAGCCAGTTTGGTGTCTTTGAGGCTGAAATGCCTCCATGTCAGATCCATCCAAACCAAGATCAAAATCAACTCTGTGCTCCAATACATCTTTTGTATGATACTTTATTGGCAGTGATGTACAATTTTGCTTAGCACACGACACTACTTTGATGTTGAGATTAGCAAATGAGCAATCGAAATGGAAACTTACCCCCTCATTCTCTCTGTGTGGATTCAGTCTACTGTACACAGCTTCAATAATATTACGCCTAAAAAGAGAAGTTTTCAAGGAAATGTGAGCAAAAATAGTAACAGATATCCAAAGTTCTGAGAACTTTAAAAGTTTGAGTATAATAATTAAGGATTTCAGAATATTTACATGCTTTACCTTTAACCCGTCTCTTAAGATGAAGCTCACTCTTGGCACCATTACTCATTTTCAATATAATGTTTCGGAATTTAAACTCAGAATTTGTGAAGACTGAGCAAGGCAAACATTCTCTTATGTTATCCTCCCCATGGTTTACCCCTTTACATCATGAGAAGTTCCGGCTGCATAGTCAGATTTTGCCAAGATTGAGAACACACATTTTTCTTATTGTAAAAAAAGAAAAAAAAAAAATTCCTGAAGTTAGTTGGCTTCCTTGCCTTATTCTGGATGTGGAACTTGAAAGAGGTTAGGTTTTTTGTTGTCACTTCATTTTTGTTTTCTTCTTTCAGAGGTTACTACCTGCCTACAAACTTCTAAGTGTAGCATCCACTGCCTGCAACTTTTGAGGCATACTGCAGCACGAATAAACACTACACTACAACTCAAATGCTATTAGCTGGAATTTTTTCTGGCAGCACCGTGCAAAAGCACACCTTCACAAGCAGTGTCAATGAGCACAAAAATCACCTTAAAACAAAAACTAAAATACTGACAGGCACAGGACAAAGGTTATGTCCTGGCATATTCAAATCCTATTAAGAACTGGGACAAGTTCTGACAGGCATCACGAATATCAAAGCTACTGACAGCTTCAATAAAAAAGAGAATAGCTACATGAACTAAGATTCTAGAGTACATAGGAGGCCAAGATCTATACAAATACTGTCTTACAGTTTGTGGATAAGCACTGACCACTGACTCTTCCAAATGAAAAGCAGGGCGTCAGGTGAAGACAGCAGAAAATGCTTCAAAAATACATAGTCACTCTTGACACAACACAAACCTTTTGCCCCAGAATACTGAGGATGCTAGAAGTTTGATGAGACTCATCCTGAACATATTTAACTTCACAGAAGAGAAATTCACTGAAGACACTAAGTACATACACCAGCTCAAAATCACAAAGCACTGAGCTGTAAGAAGCTGGAAACTGGAGTCATGATAGGTTAAGTATTTTTACCTATCTTCTTGTCTTCATACTCTTCCCTAGGCATTTGCTTTCAGCTGCTTTATGGATAGTATTTAGGATTAGATCAATCCTTGGTCTGATCCAGTTTGACAATTTCTCACATTCACACCATGGCAGCAAAAGCACATGCAAAACAGAAGAGGTCTGTGTTTAAATGGAACATTGCAAACATGGATTTCTGCGACAAAGCAAATTCAGGTAATAGTTTGTATCCAGCATCACAATACATTTTTCAGTCATAACCCTGTATTTAGAACATTACCTACTAAAATACGTAGAACTCTAGGAGATTCTGGAATTTCTTGACCAGTGACTGCAAGGGATAGCGAATCAAATCTCAGGACGGCCACTGGTTTACAAGACTGAAAAGACACTACGCTACCACGCGTTCAGACGCAGTATATGCTGGCGGAACAGCACTAGTCGGCCCAACTGTGCGTGCTATGGAGAGCGATGGTGCATCATACCAGGGTAACAGAAAGTACCTGGACTGCCGAAGCAAAGCTACCACAGAAGCAGCAGACAGCCATTGTAGAGGGTTTAAAGTCTGGCTACTGGGAGCGTTCCTATTTCACAACTCACTGTCTTTGCACAGCATAGCTCTTTGTACTTTCCCATGATGGGAAAATTCAGCACTAAGATGTTGCATGGAAGTACTAATGCCCAAGTAGCATAGCGGCTCAGGATTTTTGTTTCCTTTGGCAGCAAATGATTGTTCTTTTGCAGCATTTGACATTACAGGGAGAATCCGAGACAGGCCAGAAGACAGCCTTTGAAGAGTAAGCTTGCAGGATAATCACACATTATAACACCACAATCACGTGACCAGAGCAGAGTGGACACACGTAGATCTCTGCTCTCAAAGAATTAGCCAGTTGTGGATTTTACACAAGTGACGTGTTTGGGGAAAGTACACAGTGCCTGGAGAAACTGAGCTATTTCCTAGGCAGCTCATTCCTAGGGTTTGCAAACATAGACATTCCATCACATTTCTCCAGCTAAAAAGTTCTATCCTAATAAAAAGTAGGATCAGCTATTACTACTGCTAGAAGATGAGGGGGTCAGCTACAGATGAGCTCCTTCTGCAACTAGATTGAGCCAGGTCTTGGAGTTCAAACATGAGGACAAAGTGTGAAATCTTTCCATCTTGACAGCATCACAAGATAAAGATCTCATGATTAAGAACATTCTCATGTTAGGACAGAAGCTTTTAAGTTACAGAGTAGGTGGTTTTGGGTTGTGTAATCAGTTTTTCCCAGACTTCTATTCACGAGTTCAATCCTGCAAGTAAAGTCAACTAAATATATCACTGCCTTTGTCATAAATGTGAAGTTCACAAAAAGACCTTATAAGAAGCTCTAAGTATGCCTCCTGAAGTCAATCTTCTGCAACACAGGACTTGAAAAACAAGACTGGTTGAGAGGCATCAAAAGCCAATTTCCGAATATAAGTCCATTAAAAAAAAAAGTAATCTGGGCCCATACAAGTGAATTAGAAGAGCATTTATATGCAAAGACTCAAGAACATCCAAGTGGTACGTGATGCAGTTGTTAATGAGCAAGATGACAAACGCAGCAACTCACTGGGCAGCTGGGAGGGGTTAATAGGCACATTGCACCTATGAACACCTGAAATGCACACAAGTGAAAGAAAAAGCCCAGAATGCACAGATACATTTAAGGTTAGAAAAAAATCCTAGCAAAGAGTGCTCATTAAAAAGTGCATCTGATGAAAACCTAAGTATATGCAAATACTCAAAGAACAGGACTTGATATGTTGAACAACAAAACCCAAGTATTGCCCCAAACATGTAATGGACACCATGCACTGGACAGAGCACTGTTACTAGGGAAACTCTGTGACCTGACACATTGATATTCCAGTTAAATTACTGATACTTCTTAACAAATTGTAGTAGTAGAGCGCTAAGAAAAGATCTATATAATTTCTTTTTAATGGTCCTATGAAAATTGTGAACTAGTAGTAGTACATCACGTACCAGAACATGATAGATCTCTTTCCTCTTACCCTTGAGGAATGGGATCAGGGATACAAGTCTTTATGTAATGCTAGAAGGTAAAGTAGCCTCAAATATAGAAAACAGTCTTTATTGCCTTGAGTCAATTACACCAAGAAAGCTTTAGAACATATAAAATCATTTGTTGCAGTGTACCAAATAGTTTAAGACATTCCAGTACTGTACTTACTTGCCAGCTAAGCCACCTCCTGGTGGTAAATTAGGGATATTCTCCGCAGATAAGATACGAATAACATGAGCAAGATCAGGCATTCCTTCTTCACCCGATTTCTCCATGATTTCTATTTTAAAAACAAAAGAAGTCCTTGGATTACTGAATTAATACCAACCGTTCCCCAAGGCTAAAATACAAGGCACTATTGCTTTAACAGACATCATGAAATGTTGCATGTAAACAGGGGGTTGTATTTCATGTTTTAAGTAACTTACATTTGCATGATGGAATAGAGCTATTCAAATCCATAGCCTGCCTTTCCAGTATGCTTCTAGCCATTCATTCTCTCTCCTTCTCTCTGAGAGACTCTGAAGTAGACTGCCAACTGCAGGAAACATCCTGTGGGCAGCAGCCTGTTCTCCTCCAGCCAGGAAGCGACAGCTCGAGGAGCCTGCTTCCATTGCACTGCAGAACATACTCAAAAGTTGCACGCTACAAAACCATGCTTCCCAGGAACTCACCATCATACGTCATGGTGAGTAACACTATGTATTCTCAAAGCCCCGACTCTGTTGCTTGATGGTCTTAGTGCGTATGCATCAAAATCAGACAAGTATAATCACAGAGAATCACTCCAGTGACCAAAACAGAACACAACATTGAGACAAGTAACTGATAATATGGTATTCAATTTTTCAAGCATCACGCAAGTCCTGTGCTAGTTAGTTTTTCTGCATTGAAAAAGAAATTCCTAAACCTTGAGTTAAATTTTCACATATTCTTATTCAAAGGTGCTGTAAGGTTACCTTATAATACATATGTGTATATATATATACACACACACACATTCACATATGCATAATACCACTGCCTTTCAGCCATCAGTCTCAAGCCATTCAACTACAATAACAACAGGAAAACTTGTCGTAAGTTACTTAAAACTGTATTGGTATGACTCTCTCATTTTTTATCCAAAAAAGAAAAACCAGATTTTTTTCCCTGAAAATTGACCTGATTAAAGGAATGAAGTGCTATCTCCTGCAGAGATTGACTCAAGTTTTTTGTTGTTGTTGTTGTTAGTTTTTTTGTTTGTTTGTTTTTTACCATAATATTTATGGGGATTGTTTCTACTTAATTTCTCAGTTCCTAGAATCATAGAATGGCTTGGGTTGGAAGGGACCTCAGAGATCACCTAGTTCCAACCCCCCTTGGCAGGGCTGCCAGCCACCAGCTCACTAGATCAAACTGCCCAGGAACCCATCCAGCCTGGCCTTGAACACAGCCAGGGATGGGGCATCCACAGCTTCTCTGGGCAGCCTGTGCCAGCGCCTCACCACTCTCTCAGGGAAGAATTTCTTCCTGATGTCCAACCTAAACCTCCCCTCTTTCAGTTTTAGCCCATTCCCCCTTGTCCTACCATTATCCACCCGTGTAAAAAGCCGGTCCCCCTCCTGCCTGTAAGCTCCTTTCAAGTATTGGAAGGCCGTGCCTCATACAAAGAATTCTTACCTAGAACAGTCTGCATCTTGGCTACTATCCAAAGCTAAACAAATCACTTCAGTTTCTTACAGTTGATTATTTTCCACTTCTGAATACCTGATTTGCTCAAGTCAGCAGAAGCAACAGCTTAAATTTCTGAAGTTGGTAGAGCACATCACCTACTTGAAATACTGCAGCCTAAGTTTCCCAGTACTTAAATCTCTCTTGACATCTATTATCTATCTATAAAACTAGTGACATGCAGGCTTGCAAGGCACTTGCTCACACTGTATCAAGGAGATCTGTAGGAAAGTCCACCAAATGTAATTCTACTCATAGGACAGAGACATTGCCCATAAGAAATAAGGCACTATGCTCTTCAGCAGCAATTTTAGGTCAGCATCACAGAGTCCTTGAAATGAATGAACAGGGTATACTACTAGAAGTGATTAAACATTCCTCCACGAAGCTCCATGTATATTAACATTCAGACATCCATTAAGAATGAATCATGGCTAGCGAAGGAAACGGCAGCTAAGTATGTGTGCTTCACTGTGAAATCTTAAGACTGATCGCTTCCTCCAAACACATTCACACAGATCAGCCACAGGTACCCTCACAGGTTTTGACCTTCTGTGCAGTTCTACCTAGTCAGAAGTAGGCTGTATCACTGTAACATGAACATTGCCAAGTTGTTTCCTATCAGATGGACGTCTTCTGTACTCTTCACACCAAGAGCATGTCTGGTTTTGTACACACATAGCAAAAATTTGTAAGAACAAAGGCTACAGAAGCAAGCAGTTAATGAATACTATGTATGAATACTACTATAATGAATAAAGGAAATTACTAAGGGTGGCCTTTTCTCACTACACACTAACACATACATGCTGTGGATTTGTTTGACAAAGATCACTAGAGAAAGAGATTTCGGAACCAGATTTACATGCATTTACAAGGCTTTCACCTTCTCAACCTTATTCTCAAGCTGAGAATGAACCTGCCATTGTTTTTTTTTTTTTTTTCCCTGAATAAGCAAAACACGACTGCAGAAGCTTTTTTTAATCTCTGCTGCCAATGTAATACAGACATCTGAGGAATCATTTTCTGTTGTTTCCTCTGCAAAGCATGCCTACTACTTTACTCCTAAAGTAATTTTAACAAAGCTCACTCAATTCAGAGATGAGCATTCTGAAAATTCCAACCAAAGTTTATTGCAGTTTTCATAGAATCACAGAATATCCTGAGTTGGAAGGGACCCACAAGGATCATGGAGCCCAATTCCTGGCCCCACACAGCACCACCCAAACCCAAGCCCTGTCTCTGAGAGCAGTGTCCAAACGCTCCTTGAGCCCCGGCAGCTTGGGGCCGTGCCCGCTGCCCTGGGGAGCCTGGTCCATGCCCACCACCCCCTGGTGCAGAACCTTCTCCTAACCCCCACCCTGACCCTCCCCTGACGCAGCTCCATGCTGTTCCCTCGGGCCCTGTCGCTGTCCCCAGAGAGCAGAGATCAGCGCCTGCCCCTCTGCTCCCCTGGGAGGAAGCTGTAGGCTGCCATGAGGCCTCCCCTCAGCCTCCTCTGCTCTGGGCTGAACAAACCAAGGGACCTCAGCCGCTCCTCATACCTCTTGCCCTACAGACCCTTCGCCATCCTCACAGCTCTCCTTTGGACACTCTCTCACAGTTTTATTTCCTTCTGATATTGTGGCACCCAAACCTGCACCCAGTGCTCGAGGTGAGGCCGCACCAGGCAGAGCAGAGCAGAACAATCCCTTCCCTCGCCCGGCTGGCAGTGCTGGGCCGGGGGCACCCCAGGGTATGGTTGCTGGCCCTTGGGGCTGCCAGGCTCTCTACTGACTCAGACTGAACTTGCTATCACCCAGAACCCCCAGGTCCCTTTCCAGTGGCTGCTCTCCAGCCTGTCACCCCCAGCCTGTTCATAGATCCACAGCTGCCTTGCCCCAGGTGTAGAATCCAGCACTTGCTCTTGTTAAACTCCACGCAGTCAGCGATCACCCAGCCCTCCAACTTGCCAAGATCTCTCTGCAAGGCCTCCCTCCTAAAGAGAGTTTCTTATCAACGCAGATTTTTCCTGAAGTTTAAGTCCGCAACCAGACAGCATTACAACTGCTTTTTACATTCCAGCATTTCCTCTGATCTCCAGCTGTAAGATTATGACATGGGAAAGAATTAACTTATCTCTACCAGGTCCACCTTCGATGTCCCAAAACAGCTTATGTGAGTTATGTATTCCACAAACATATAATCCACTGTCAACTGAGTATTTGACTATTAAAACTACTTAAGTCTACACCAAACAACTGCCTCTATGACTTGAGGGCTTAGTTTCTTTTCCTTAGTCTGATATACCCTTTAAAATAAACCAAAACATATCTGAGTATCAACTTCTGTGCCTAGTTTTCTTTTACTGTGAGCAATCCATGGATCTCTAAAGAAAAAAAAAAAACTACAGATGAAAACCGAACACTTTACTGTCCAACACACTTGCATTACTTTGGAAATTAACTTATTAAGCAACTCAGAACAAGTCACTATCATATGTTGCTTGATCACAGGCTATCAAGTGCAACCTCACAGGTATTTCAGAATACCCTTCTGTCTGCAGCTTCTGAATGCAGTTACACACATGCCACTGATAACAAGATCCAAGCCAGCAAAAGAGCTTCAGTACAGTTTCACGACTTCTAATGGAAGAAGCTCTCTCTTGATGCTAGTTTTTTGTTTGTTTTGATAACTCCAAGAAGACCTGATGGACCTACTAACTTATACGAATGCACATGATCTCAGCATTTTACTAAGGAACATATAAAAACAGACTGCAGAAATTGCATATGCAAGTGTTGAACTGCTTTTGAGCACAGATATTTGTATGAGACCCAACAAACAAAACCAACAAAAGCAAGCCTCATGCAATGCCTTTCTCCAAGTCAAGCCTTAAAACACCTAAAACAGAGCAGTGAAACACCTGTTGTCCTAGAGTTTTGGTGGGATAGCCCAGTCACTGATAGAACTCAAAAACGGATGTTCCTACAACTTTTTTCCATACTACTCTAGTACTACTTTAATACTTCAGACCTTTTTTTATTTGAATAGCATTTCTGCTCACTACATAAACCTTCAAAGACTAGCTTATTTATTTCCAAGAACCCAACCACTTTTTAAATGATTCTCCACTATGCTGCTTAGTGGTTTGAAAGGTTTTGTTCAAGCTTCTCTGCATCTTTTAAGAACTAATAATACTCAAGGCACAAATGTAATGCTAAAATTGTAGTCAAATAACTTTCTTTCTATTAAGGAGACTGTCAAAATGTCCATTTCATAGATTTTATGAACACAAAACATTATTGAAGAGAAGACAGAGGTAACGATTTCAAATTCTTCCAGGCTGTTTCCTTTCTTTTCTGTGGTTCTTGACAGCATTTCCTCAAATATGCTAACACTGATTCCTTGCTAAGTAATTGACATTTAAAGGTCTTGCACTCTGTCCATTTTGCTGAATACAGAATGACACAGCTAACTCATGTAGGAAGAAAACCAAGAATACCTGAAGCAACAGAAATTCTGTCTTTGAAGCAACTTATTTCTGTTGAGTACTTAAGCTTAGCTATCATTTCAAATACAGAATGGCACTGCATCAGTTCAGATTCTAAACACTCCATCTTTTTCTGGCGTGTGTAATATTTGTTAAGTACGACAACATAGGTAAAATACATTTCTGCTAAGAAGTTATTCTGATAGGTTAGAGCAGTAACTCAGTTGTGCTGCAACATTGCCTCGTTACTAGTAAATTATGCTTCCTACATCATTTTCACATTTAATCCAGTCAATCTAACTCAAAGGTATTTGACAGCCTATTAGTCTTCTTAACATTCACTTACAAAAGCAGTAACATACACTGTGGTTCTATGCATTTTTCACCCATCTTCAAATAGGGAGAGGAGCCACCAAGAAGCTGGGAATGAATACCAACTCCTCCAATACAACCACCGTGTGTACACCTAACTGCTGACAGGGAAGGTAACTGCTTCTGGCTCACTCCCAGAGCCCATTAACATGCTTGTGTTCAGACACAGGAAGGTAATAGTTATTTATCTTAACCGGAGTCATCTAGGAAGCCCGGGATGTAGGCCAAGTTCTGAGAAACGTGCCTAGAGTTCACATTTGAAGTGACCATCAGATCTTACTCATCTCAACAGAAACAAGAAATACATACGCCACTTCAATTTAAATCCCATTTAAACCACATGATGAGTGGGGGCAAAGACACCACATCATGCCAGCACATTCAGAGGTAACTGTGTCATGGCCTGAAGGCCTTTCTTAAAGATTTTTAAAGATTAAGGTTTGTTACATCAACTGTCTAGAGTACTGGGACTCAAAGGGGAAAATAACTTTGTTCTAATACACAGTTTTCCTGATCTCCTCAGACGTACAGTTCAGGACGACTTCTCATTTCTAATGAAGGCAGGTCCAATCAGTCCTTTATGTATCTATCCATTAGAGCATACTGAAAAGCCAGTGGGTATCTCAGATAATTAAATGGAACCAATTGGAAAAACACAAGTGGAGTCTCTCTCTCCTGTGATAGTGCTGGAGTCCTGTATCAACAATTCCAATCCAACAGTTTTAAGAAAAATAGTATTTTACCACTACAGATTATAGACCCCGTGCCTGGCAGCCTATAGTCTCAGGGTCCACGCTGAAAAGATTTAGTCAGTCATGCCCTCTTTTCATAGAGAAGGCTCAAGCTCAGGCAGTCAAGAGTGGAGAGCTGTGGTGTCATCGAGACCTTGTTACCATCTCAAGACTGCAGGTCAGAACCAACAGGAAGCCACTTAAATCTCAAACATCTTAACACCTAAATTTAAAATTACTCTTACGGAGCACTGCTGAACAGTCCTGCAGACTGTCAATATTGCATTTTTCAATACGAAAACAAAGAAACACCAACAGAACAGCAATATTACAGTATAATGCTCAGCACCTACGTGTCCATCTACAAAGGCACCACCTCTGTGAAGTACTTCAACTTGAATATAGTAACCAAGAATATTGTAGCCCAGTTCTGAAACATGTCAAAGGGTTCCAACTATCTCAACTTCCTTCCTCAGCCAGTGTGCTCTTCAGTTAACCCATTCCTTCCTCTACACACTGCTGCCACTGCAACAGATCCAGCAGCTGAGTTAATAAACTACAGCATACATCAACACATGATAGTTCTTCAGTGCTCTTCTGATGAGATTACGGAAGTTGAAAGATTTCTAACAACAAGGTTTTCAAAACCTCTGAAGGCTTTCTCTCTGATGATGCTATTTTGTAGTAGTAACCCAGCCATACTTGTAACATCAAGACAAACTGTTCCAGGAACAGTTCTTTTTATGTCTGAGTTGCTTCTACAGAAGCCTGTGCCAACATATGATCAATATTATCACAAGACAAACTCCAACATCAACAATGAACTTTATTCTACCAAGCTGAGATGCACCTAGATCACTACATTAATCAACAATGAAGGAGATCCAGAAGCCACTAGAGATCGCTGTCATCAGACCTTACAACAGCTTTAACTGATGATAAAAAGATTTTAAATTAGAAGCAGCAGCTTGAAAGTCTGCTTTGAATGTCAGTTTTTCCTGACATTGAGAACGTGGTAGAAAAGGAATAAATACACAGGGCTAGCCTTTCACTGTCAGTCAAGCTAACTTTCCTTTAACTCTTCCTGCTTACGGGAAGATGTTGCATTCAACACTTTGGACGAGTAACAAAAGCTATAAAACCAGTGACCCTATGATGACTAAATGGACTTAATCACTGAAGTGGTTAGAGATCATGTTTAGTCCTCCATGAAAATTCTAGATGACGACAGAACTTTCATTCACACAGACACCCCTGTACATAAGCATTAAGAATCAAAAAGGATGATATAACAGTCTTGCATTCAGAGGTATTTTGATCAGTTACACTCTAAATGTTTTCACAAGTTACTTTTCAAACTGACAATATTTTGAAATACAACTCATAACTATGTTTAACAGAGGCTGTTAAGTAAACTAATAAAGGTTTTTCTTTGTCAAGCTTCCACAAAAAAAATCACAGGTATCAAATACCCTTTTAATGATACTTCACGAGCAGAACGTTAACAATATCACTATTTAATTAGCTGACATAAGCCTCTGGTGGCATGCGTTTTGCCTTGTAAAGACAAAAGTAAAAACCTCAAGCTTACACGAAGAAAATGCTTGCAGTATGTCTTGCAACTTTTTTTCCCCTGACATTCCTCCTGACCCTGAAGTCATGACAGCTTTCAGGCTTTTTGTTTTTCTTTTGTTTTGCTCAATGAGGTTATGAGAGCATTTCTAATGAACAAAATGGATTTCTTACCTTCAACCCGTGATTCCAAGTGCTTATCCAACTCTGCATCTTTTTTCACTGCCTCATCTGAGACCTTAGGAGCATTTGAAAAACAAACTAGTACAATACTCATGTTATCACGACTCCCCTATGTGACAAGGAAAAAAAAAAAAAGAAGAGTTAACCTCTTGAGATTTATCTTTCACTTTTCTACTCTTGGAACAAGTTAAAATATGACTGGTAACAAGTAGAGTACTCTAGATTTAACCAGGAAAAAGAAGCCTTGCAATAAAACTGTACTTAGATTAGTAAGAACATCCTTCTCAACTAAGTTATTTAATGAAATTTATTTTTACTGATTTTATTTTACATGTAGTCTTTAAGTTGAAAATGTTTCAGGCACTTATTTACATATCAACTGTTTAAAAATAACAACTGCAGAAAAAAATTTAAGACAACTGGTGACAAATTAGACAGTCATCTAATGTTACCCTTAAGCTAAATTATAAAACAACTCATGCTGCAAAAAGAAATGCAGAATATTTATTCTGCGCTACTAGAATATCTAGGTCCAACTAGCAATTTGTAACAGTTTGAGAACATTCACTTCAGTCATACATCACACTTTAAGGAAAACAGTCAAATCACAAAATAAGAATTCACTTATTATGGCCAAACTGACCTTACAGACCATCTTGTGCTCAGCAATCTCGGCTAACAGCTTTTTCACATGCTAACTTATATGCCAATTTGTCACTAGTAAGTTCCCATACCACCTTTCTGCTAATTTTGCAAAATTAGAATCCATAGCCATATACAAAAACACATCAGTGTGCCATCCTCTTATAAGGAAACTCAGTAAAACTGTAATATAAACTCTTGGTTTGAAAACAAGATAGTATTTTTTTTTTTCCTCTGAAGTTCTTTATTCTTGCACTACATTTGAAATCTTTGCAACAATCATCATGTAAACAGCTCCTCATCCAGACTCAACCAGGAATTTATGTGCCATTAGTCACTGCATATTGTTTCTCTGTAACGCCAACTTACTGGGTAGTTCCTAGTATTTAACACAACTCATTCTCCTGGGGAAATTAAGTAGGAATCTGACATTAGAATAAATTCCTTCAGAAGTACGCAGGACTTGGTCCACATTCCCTTTCACACCAAGCACATAGGGAGAACCTAATCTTTCACAGCAGGCAATACTCCCCATCCTGAAGACAAAGAACAACATTCTAACCTTGTCACAAACTGCACAGGTCCAGGATCTGACTTGAAAAAATGAACATGAGGTCAGGGCTCAGTACTGAAATTGCACTAGCGTGACTGGTCAGCAAAGCCAGGGCTTTTAAACCAGACACACAACACAGGGCGTTGCTGAAAAAACTACTTACCCTTTAGTCTTAAAATGTTAAGTTTAAACATTTTCTCATAACTGCCTGTTTGGTCTATTGCCTCAACTTGCAATAAGTTAGGAGCTGCAGTTTTCAGGGAATGCTGGAAATGGTAAACCTATGAAAGATTTGAAGATCAACATGCTCCTGATGAACTCTAAATTTGAGGAGCATAAGCCAACTCAGATGCAGAAGATGCTTCTTCATCTGAGTTACAACAATTGAGGACAGAGAGGACGGTACAAGCACAGATTTTATGCAAAGGAGAACAGCTCCAAACTGAAAGGAGCAAAGAAAACCTCGAAGAATTGATTCATTTTTAAGAACCGTTTGTTTTTTTTTTTTTAATCATTTTAAAAAATTGGGAGCAAAATTTAGAGCTGGAACTATATGCAAACACAACACTAAACTTGTGTTTTTACAATTGCTATCACAGAGGATGAGGCTGTTTATTCTTCAAAGACACAAAGTGAAACGGGTACAGGAGTTTGAGGGAAGGAAAAGGGAGAACGCGAAGATGAGGTCGGGAATCGCCGTTACCATCGTACCCATCTAAACAGAAAACAGTTTTAGAACACAGGCTTGGAGAAAACAGTTACGTACCTTATGTAAACAAGTGTCCACTACCCAATTGCACACTTTTTCCAGGTCATCTGATACTTCAAGTCTAGACTTAACGAATTCACAGAGCTCTTCATTGCTCATTACATCCCAGATTCCATCACAAGCCAAGATGATAAACTCATCTTCTTCTGCCCTCAAAATTTCACAAACCTCAGGCTCTGGAGAAACTAGTTGTTCTGTAGGGCCTTTACCATCAACGCATTTGTAGTCATAGTCCCCCAGCGCTCGAGAAACCGCCAACGAACCATTAACACGCTGAATCATGACACTGCCCCCTGCGTTCTGGATTCGCTCTTTCTCCCTTGGGTTGCAAGGTTTGTGATCCTGTGTTGAAAAGCAGACTTGTCCATTCCTATAGAGAACAGCACGTGAATCACCGCAATTGATAAAGTACACATGCTCAGGTGAAATCATAACTCCCACTGCTGTTGAGCCACTTCTGTCCATCCCATTTCTGAGGTCTGAGAAATTGCGCATATACTCGTCAATTTTCAAAAAGCCAGTTCTGATTCCACTCTTGACATTTTCCACTGAAGGTTCAAGAGCAGATCCAGGTTTTTCTGTCGCCCTAAAGTCTTCATTGTTAGTGATGTGTTCTAGTAAGTGTGTGGAGCAATAATTTGCAACACGAGATCCTGCATGACCATCATAGACAGCAAAAAAGGACCAGTCCTCTAAGCCATGGGGAATACCTACAACAGCTGTGTGAGCATCTTCCATTTCCACTCTCCATCCCTGCATACTGCTGAGGCCGTAACGCAAGCCATTCCCTGCACCATGAGCATTATGTTTTTCAGTTTTTGGTTTATCCAAAAACGCACCCATGTTTATGTAATATTGAATCTGGAAAACAGAGAAGAGAAGTCTTATTTATAAATCCACCATTCTAAACAAGGTCATTCTGCAACACCAGTTTTGTTCTTCCTTCCCCTTCTTCTTTACGAAAGATGTTATCAACCACACATGTGCAAAACCCAACAATTATGAGGGGGAGAATAATTAATAAATGACAATGAAATGGGAACTTAGAGACCCTTGTTTGCCTTTTTTGGTGCTTGGTGGTTTTTTTTGCGCATCTGTTTTTTGTTCCTGTCATTAAGGCCTACCTCATCAAAATTAAAATGATTAAAATGTGCAAAATTAAAACGTGCTCTCCATACCAGGAGAGGGTAGTTCACATGCCTTTGCAGCCCCTCCAATTTTGCCATTACCTGCAGAAATCTACTCAAGTTGGGAAAATAACATCCATATTACTCCTGTTCTCCTTCTAGTTCCATTGGGGCACGAAGAAAGGCTAGTACTTCCTAAGTACGAACAAACCGGTCTCACCAGCTTCGCATGTACCGTGCCCCTTCTCTAATCTTGTACAGCATGGCAAAATCGACAACAGAGGAATATAGACCATCTACCAAAGGACAGTATGATTATAGTGCTTCCCAAGAAGCAAGAAGTCAAATCCCACACTGATCCAAAGAAACTTTTCCCAGGATTCTCTCGTTTACTCCTTTGTAATGCATTTCCATTTTTACACTTCTAAAAGACATTCATGCAGTATTAAGTTCATAGACGCATTGAGATTCATTTGAAATGTATATAGTTAAGACAGATAAGCTATCTAAAGGAAGAAAATATTCCA
>VXAV01008076.1:450744-474057 GCA_013399715.1 Alectura lathami | reverse complement strand
ACAGCAACCTTCACCCAGCAAAAACAGGAGGGAATTCTGCTGTGACCGATCCTCAGCAAGTCAGCCACCAGGTCTCCCACACACCAGCACCCTCCAAGCCGTTAGAGTTCGGATAATCTGGTTTACGAGTTTGCTACCAGGTCAGAAAGAGAGGTTAAGAATTTCTTACTTCATCTCCTTCTACTGAAGACATTTTCAGCATGCATAGCTTAACTCTGACAGAAGGGAGGAAAGGAAGCAGTACTCTGCAATAAGGAAAAGCTTACAGCTGGATTCCTCACTCCATCCTGCCAGGACACCTTCAGGACTGCCATCCAGACAAACCAAACTTCACACCATCTCTCTGCTCCTGTGCCCTCCATGAAGTACTGAGGATCTCCATTATTCCACAGACTAAGACTTAGCTCACCAGCTGTAACTCTTCCGAACTCTCTCTTTAACTGAAATTCAGACAAATTAATCCCAATACTGAAGGAACTCCTTATTATCTGGTTTACTATTTAGTATCATTTTACTGTCTTTCTTAATTCAAATTTAATGGCCTTTGATTCAAGTGCCACTAACACACTATGCAGAAGGATTACTGTGATTCTGTAACATACAGTGAACAGCATAAAAAAAAAAAAAGGTAGAGAAAGCACTTGGCTAATCCAAATGAACTGAGAAATACCAGAATTCACATAGTTCTTATGTTCAAGTACCCTGTTATATTCTAATTGTACGTCTTAAATTACCTGTCCTGAACAGCCTCTGAGAGATGTGGAATGCAACAACACCAACCTGATTCCAAGTTTAGACAGATTTGCTGGAGAACATTTAGTTAAAAATCAGTTAGAAACTAAGGTTTTGCACAGACAGGATAGATCCTACCATCGTGCTAATACCATCCCCCCCCAGTCTGGCTCTGAGATATTATCATTATTTTAGATGACTCACATCTACTAGGGAACTCTAGAAATGCCAGTAGTTGATCATCTATGTGCCAGTCTTCTGCTATGAAAAGATCTGATGTTCTAACACAAGTCTCATACTTAATAAATTGTCTTAAGCAGCCACTGAAAAAAAACTTGTGACACTAGAGAAAATACCCTATGCCTTGCAGACACTCCAGAAGAGCATTCTATTTACACAAAGCACATATCCCTAGCTGTACAACCTGCAGTAAAACCAAGTTGTTACGAGAACACACACAAAAGTTGATGTCAATTTGGTTTTACTCCATATAAACTCAAAAATAGTCCTCAGACTTCATAAAGCAAAACCGAGAGCATTATTCGCTGTAACTGATAATTTACTGGCATACCTAATACAAAATACAAAAATGACTTAAACCAGCAGCTGATGTTCTCAAATACTTCCCATACTGTTAGCAAATTAAGCCATTAAGCCCCTTCAGACACCTACTCTCCATGCGAAACTTCCCCCACATTCACAGGCCACTCCATATTTTATTATCATAGCAATTTCACAGACAAGAAACCTCAAGTGTTACCCTTATTCTTCACCTCTGTAGTCACCACCTACGAGCCCCTTATTACTTGGGATGGCAAAGAATATTGTGTCGTTACCTCTATGCCACGCATGTTAAGCTTCACACTGTATGCAATGTGCATGTGATAGCAAGCAGCATGTTCTAGTCACAATAATTTGCACCATTATTTATTTATTTATTTTACTTTCTCTGAAAAGAATATTTGCAACACTGTCAACTGCTGGAACTAATACACAACAACTGAAGGGAGAATACCCAGCCAAAAAACTCTTCTCATCCTTTCTTTGAAAGGATCTGATTTTGCTTTGCAAAACAATCAATAAAAGACATCTGTGTCAAGCGGTGTCCTAAAGCAAAGCAAGGCAGTGCTACACACTACCAGAAGCAAGCCTCAGCAACTGATGCTCTCAGTTAAGAGCTGAATGAGTTTCACAGCTTAACAGCTCACTTAACATCAGTGACAGAGATTCACGAGAGGACTGCAATACCCGATGACCATCCACACAACACATGACACACAACATACGGCTACCTTAAAAGTACACAAAAACATTCTTACTAACAGAATGTAACACAGGACTGAAACGGTCCCGAGATGACTGAAGTCCTCCGACACTTCAGATCTTGTGTGGGATTGCTGTAACTGAGCTATGTCCATCCATATGCTCTTAAAATCGTAAGTGTGGAAGGAATCATGACTGTGTAAAGAATATCAAAACTCATCTAACTGCAAAGCCTGTGATCTCAGTACTGACTGTTGATTTTTATATCTAAAAATATATGTTAAATAAAATTGACATACAACCTTGACATGAAATGGGTAACCATTTTGTAAGCAGCTTCATTTCTTACAGCTCAGTAGGAAACAGAAAAGATCATCCTCTTAAGTATTCTCAGTATCCTTTTAGTATTACAGATGTTTAATAAAAAATGTAGAGACTGACTTATAATCAGTAAGAAAACAAAGTTAGATATCAGCTTATGGCAGGTCCTAAAGACGACACCATGCTCACAGAAGAAATCCTTCCACTGCCGTGTATATTATGCAGCTCCACAAAGCAGCGGTTGGCTTGAGGATCAGCTGAAGAAGTCAGCCCATTTCAGTGAGCATGGAAGAACAAAACAGTAACTACTATAAAACAGTATGCATTTCTCAGATCAAGAATGGAAACCTAGGATTCCTTTTTTGCAGGAGTTTTCCCATCTCTGGGAAAGAAAAAAAAACAAACCCAATCACCTGCTAAACGCCAATGATCACTAACAGTAGCTTTTGAAAGGCTTGAAAGTCACCTCTGCAGTAGGCCGCTGCAGTGCTGACTCCAGAGCTCTTGCACTCTTCACCTCCAGTTTTAAGTCACTAGCTAAGCCACTTCCAAGAGTTCAATGCTGTGAGTCAGTCTCTCACAAAAGCTGACATACCTTTCCTGGGGCAAAATCCTAAACCAAGACTTACTTCTCTGAAATCCAAACACATATTCTTCTGTTTCCCACCTGATGCAAATCTTAGAGGGAACAGAAGCAGTAGTTTTCTGTTTTGGATGACAGGAAGCTTGGGATCATTTGGGACTTATTGACCTTAAAAATGCTGGCACTACATGAATTCACATTAGGCCAACAGCTATTGAAAGTTTGAGCTCTACTCGGTCTGGCTATAGCAGCTACTGTAACTGCAGTTAGTAGAACATAGCTACAAAGTGCTGTCAGAGTTGAACAGCATTTATTGGAACTTCAGAATAAGTTCTGAATAATTTTACATTCACCTAAAGATGAACTACAAAGAAACACAGTGATTGACTATAATCTATGACCACTCACTGTGGAGTTTGTTGAGTTTTTGATTTTTAAATACACTGTGGCCCAAGAGCTGGTTGGGAGTCAACATCAGGAAGGATGCCAGTGGTATAGCTGACCAAAGATTCACCTTGCACTGACACAAAGAAATGGAGTATTGAGGTAAACCTTCAATATAAAGCTTATTAGCAAAACCTTTTCCCGCCAAGGTCACTGACAGAAGTCCAATAGGCTTTTAAACCACGAAGTTCAAAATTCTGCCAGCTAGCCCCACCATCAGGTAGGACATAGGCCCAGGAGCTGCAGCTCTGAAATAAATTTATGAATCCTTGTTGTTACAGGGGTGGATGACGGGGAAACAAACACAAAGCAAGCATCACAGTACTTTTAGACCAGTGAGCTAAACAAGAGGTAAGACTTCTGAATGTGCTTCAGCTACTTTCAGTGGTCTGAAGGTACCAAACAATCACAGGCAGTACTTAATGCTGTAGATTTACATCTGTTTTCAATGCCCATGGCAATACCCGAAAATATAATCTGCTGTGCTCTAGCTATTCCCCACTACGTTGTGCCAGCAATTTCCTCTCTTTCAGAACTGCTGGCTGAGATTTTTTTGCTGTTGCTCTCCAAACTGTTTCACTGAAGAGGTGCAAAATGAGCTTTAATACTTTAGAACTTTGTGACTTTGACTGCAGCGAGTTTAAAAGCCAGCAGCTTCAACAGCAGATCCAATACAGGAGCAGCCTCCAGCAGGGAAGACTGTGGGAGTGACTAAACAGGAGCACCGGGAGCTAGAGTAAGACCTGTAACCTTTCTAGCTCGATTGTTGACACCACACACACATATACACTTGTGGTTCAGCTGGCAGGTGAATTTTAAATGGCTTGATACATACAAAATTGAGATTTAAAAGTTACTCTCAGGCAGACAGTGGATCTAAACAAACACAAACATGACATGGAAGCACTGTGTTTTCACTTCTGAGTTACAATCAGGTGCAGGGTACTCATAAATAAGCTACTACCAGAATACCACAACTGAGCTAGGGGCAGAAGGTGACTGAACACCCTCAGTCCCAAACCAAGCACTAGGAAACCAAGAACCCGTTTTCCGAGATTTGAAATAAAATCAACTTGAAATGTGAAGCTAAAAAACACACAAACCTAAATGTGACCCTTGACTTGACCACTCATCAAATAACAGGGTACGTAAAGATGACTACCTCCTGAAGTCACTTGCATAGCATTTACGACTCCAAGTCAATACAAATTATGCTCCATTTTGTAACTATTGAGAATCTAACTTTAAAAACTGGCATGAAGTAAAACTACACACACAAAAAAAAAAACCTGTACCAAATCAGCACTGCCAGTGCATTGAGCGAATACACCATGCAAAGGGACACATGTACAAGTTGGCTTTTTCTGAAGTCCATTTCCTACCTGCTTTCCTGCACCTTACAAAACATGGATGAAGTCACGTAACTGCAGCAAGGCCAGTTTATGTGACAACTGCCTGTCTCCCATGGACAAGTCACATGCTTTTATGCTGTGGCTTCTTATCTGGAATGCAGTTTGTTAAGTGCAAAGTTAGTGAGCACACCTCAGATGTCCACAGTGAGCTGCACAGGAAACTTGACAGTGGACTCTGAATCGACCCTTGCAATCACAGCAAATAGTGCAAAGCCATCAGCAGTGCTCAGGCTGATACATTTCACAGTTATCAAGCCTTTCTCAGCACATTCAGCATCACACAGAACTGCAGAGGTCACAACCACAGAGTTTTGTGGCCAAACGTGAACTTTGCAGTAAACTACACGTAGTCCTGAGATTGCTAGTGTTGCCTCTGACACCCAGCAGCCGCCAGTTCACACTGGCACCTCAGTAACTTACTGAGGAAGAGGCAGGCAGATGTCATTCTCAATAAGAAATACTTGCCAGTAGGGAACTTCTTCATTTCATGTCACTCATCTCTATTTTCCATGTAACAACTTCAGATATATCAAATTGTCACCCAAACATCGTGAAGTCTGGGAAACTCAATGCTAGTCCAGGCAACTCCAGTTTTGTATCAGTTACAGATTCATGAAACTAAAAAGTGACTGGTGAGATGCTGGTTCACCAGGTATTACAGCACCAGGCCCAGAGAGCATAAAGCCAACATACAGTTGCTTCCACCACCTCCACAGGAACAGCAAAGGCTCAAGTCGAAAAGCCGAGCTAGCTCTGTGCAAACCAACACCCAAGTCCTTGTGAAGCAGGAGGTTAGTGCACAGGTAACTGAGCGAGATGGTTAAAGCAAATATTATCAATTCAAGCTTTTCAACCCTGAAAGCTACTTTTTGTCCTTAATTTGAACTCTGCAACAAGGTGGGGCTTTATTACACCATCGAGTGGACTGCCCTGTACTTTCTTCTTACAGATCATACCATGGTAAGTTTGCTATGAAGATTTACATCCCATAATACTTACTGAAATTCCTCGTTTGCCTGTGCTGGCTGCTACTTGCTTAGTATTTGCATGCTGTCCCTTCTTGACTGTTTACTCCCTTATTTACCTGTTCAAAACAGGTACATGCGTAACTTCTGGATGCTACTAAAGTGGTCTTCCCCTAAATTAAGTTACTACCATGCAGAATCTTTGTTCCTCCTCTAAATTCAACAAAAGATCAGCTATTTCATGAGTTAAATTACTTTGCACCCTCTCAAACTACCACCAGCCAGGTTATTAATTAAAGAAATAAAATTTCTAAGAGAGCCACCACTCAGCCAAAATGCAATGGGTATCAGAACCGAAGGATTTATTTCACTTCTTAGCGCAAAGCAGCATGTCATTAAATGCAAGTTCTTCCTTAACCTAAGTCCATGCATTTAATACAACTTACTAATCAAACACTGAAAAAGATCAGAAGAAAAAAAAAGTTTCAGATGCATTTTTATAAGAGTAAGGTAGAAATGAATGCTTAACTCATGATCAATCAGTTGTTTCTAACCAGGTCTGAAAGCCCCAGAGTGAATGTTCTGCAGCAAGTATGCAGAACCACAGTAAAGCACTAAACGATTTCTTTACTTAATTGAGGGGTGACTCGTTGATTCACACATGCAAATTTGAGGAAGACACAAGGGTTGGGCTAGATGAGTGCTAGAGGTCCATTCCAACAAAAAATTAGTCCAATACAGTGTAAGAGTTGTGCCTTTTTTAAAGGTTACATCACTGCAAGTTAAATACAAACATTAATCAAAATACAACAGTGCAAAATAATAATTACAAAGACCAACAACCCAAAGCATATCCAGAACAAACAAAAACCATGTGAACCTCCTTCACTGTAACAGCAGAACAATCAGTGCCACCTCCCCAGCACAAACCTGCCATTTATCTATGGATCACCCCACTTCCGAGTAAAACATACAGTCTGCCTGATATCAGCATTCCAGGCTCTGGACCTGCCACTACAGTCCAAGGCAAACAGCTTTAAGGTAAGCAAGTCACACTGTCAAAGACACCAAAAGGTGAAATCAGAACAAAAAGGCTTTCACTTCATCACAATTCTGCAGATTCAGCATATACAATACAGCAATTTCATGGACAGCCTTCAAAACACATACTCCTTGTTGAAACACAGAATTAAATTAGTCATAAAAGTATGCCGTCCCTATGACAGACTTGCAGGGTTCTCCCTTTTCTTTATTAATACAGTTTTGTAGCATTTAATTTACCATTTCTAAAAAGAAATCAAGAGTAAAAGAACACAGATTTTTAGCTCCCCACATACAGGTTGAGAAGACAGTGACTCAGTAATGGGACAAGAGTTGTTACCATCACTTTTGAGACTGTCAGATCAAGTTAGGATAGAAAACCAGCACCCAAACCACTTCCACTGACCTGGAGGAAGGCAACAACCTTTCCCCTTGAAAAGGTCATTCAGGAGTTGAAGCTACAGTGGGCTTGAAACAACCATTTAGAGACTTTCTGTAACTGATTACAAAGGGTAACTTAGCTGTACTGCTGCTATTAGCTCATTTGAGGAAGTACAGACCTTGAGGGGAAGAAAAGCCACACACAGACAGACATTAAGCTGATTTAAGCTCACGATGGCAAAATACTTCATGGCTTTGACTGACACTTTTCTGTGAGGAAATACCTTCCTCAAAATCTGGGTCAGAGAGCATTTGGGTATTGGAAAAATCTACATTTTTTCCCGGTTATTAACAGTGCATCACACAGTAGCAGAGAAAGACTATTTTCTGCCTATTTAAAGTAAGATTAAGCAAAACTCAAATGCAATTAAGGAAGAAAAAGCACATCCTTTTTATTCCATCTGTTCTCAAATTTATGTTAAAGTCTTAGTCAATTACAAGCTGCAGATTAAAATGCAGTCCAAGTAAAAGCAATTACACCTTCCCATAAATTTCCAAGAGGCAGGATTTGTTCTTACCTGTAATCACAACCTTGTCAAGGTTCGGTTCAGTGCTGAAAGAATTAGTTTACATTCCTGCTGCCAAGGAGCATGTAACAAAATGACTTGCAAAACCTTGAGATAACAGTACAGGACACAACATCTGCTTTGTTTTGGTATTTCCTAGAAAGAAACAAAGAAAGTAGTTAGCTACTCCAGATGGCATACAACAGATTTTTACATGAATTTGGGAAAAAGCAGTATTCCTAAAAAACAGACGTGCTTGAACTAAAGCTATGTTTGCATGTCAGAAAATCTTCCAGTACACTCTAAACAGCATATTAAAGATTCATACTAACAAAAAATCAGATTTTTCTCTCCTGTTTCCTTCACCAGCACATGCTAGCATTGAAAGTGATCTAGTCCATTACCCGACATCCAAGTTCCTAAATTCAGTTACAGAAGGAACAGCTTCTGCACACCTGCTAACAGAAGTGCTACTCAATTTTATCCACCTGCTCAAGTGACAGAGCACATCCTAAGTGTCTGACAGGACTGACACCCACCAGTCACAGCAAGTGTAACTTGCGAACTCTGGACTCTGCTTGCTTAGACATAAAAACGCAAAGCAGCGTTGCAGCTGAAGCTTACTGCTTTTCTTTCAGACTGCTACAGCTCCTCTGAAGAAATCATCATGACACATCTTTACAAGTTGCTGTGATAAAATTGATCATAAATTCAGCTTAAATTGCAAAAGCAGCAAGTAACTAACAACTCAAGCGTGCCTATCTACACAAACATCTGGGCACCTAAATCCCAGTATTTTCAACAGGACGCAAATGCCCAAATTCCTTCATGGATCAGAGACGACATACTTGATCTTACAAACTGCTGCATCTTACAGAAGCCACCATGACAGTACACTGGTGGAAGGAACTACTGCAAGAAGAATCCTTGCAGGAAGTATCCTGGCTAACATCCAGCTTTGTCTGGAGCATGAGGGAAACGCAAACCTCCCTGTAACACTATGATATCAGAAAGATGACAGCACGTTCTGAGAGCTCTCCCGAGCTGAATGAGGCATGAAAGGGATGTAAGCAGGCTTTAAAGCCACTGACTGAAGAACGGAGCTATGACAACATTTCATTAAGGTTTGTCTCTTCCCAGCAGTATGTTTTCTTGATACTTATGAAGTTGCCTGAAGTTTGAAGAATTGTAAGGACTCAGTTTAAAGCACGTAACATCACACCACTGCAAGCCTTGTATTTTCTCCAGCATTCTTTCTCAGACACCACAACAGGGTGGATGGTTCAACAAACCAAACTAAGCCAGAAAAAGTCAATTATTTTTTTTTGCCAGTTTAGTTCTCTAAACCAGCTTAGAAAATGCATTTCAGGCAAGTGCGAGTGCCAAAAATGCAGAACCAGCAGCTGCTGCCAACTCAGAATTGTTCGGAGTATTGTGGAACTACATCTTAAGCAGCAGCCACAGAAGAAGAAGTGTTCTGTAAGAACTAGACAGCAAGTATTCCAAATCATTTTATTGGACAACACAGCAGAAGTCTTTCCCCCAGAAGTTATGAAATTCATCAGTTAAAAAAAAAAAAAAAAAAAAAGTTGTTACCATACCTGAGAACTTCAGGATCAAAACGCAACAAACAATACAGCCACAAAAGGCAGAGGCTCACAGCATTGCAGGAAGCAGCGTAACTCCCTCTTCTTAAGCATACCAGTGGCTGGGGCATGACCACAGATCCCAAAACCACACCGCAGTTCCCTTCACAGTGTCCTACCTCTGAAGATCCCCTTAACCACGAGGCTGTAGGGCGCGTGCACAACGAAGTGCTTGACAGTCTCAGTCCTTCTGATGATGCTCCAGCAGCCCCTGGAAGCAGCTGACTCAGAAAAGTAGACAGGACAATCAGCATTATGCTTCCCAGAAGCAAAAGCCTTGATCCCTCCCAAATTTTTCTGCTCCAAGAGGATGTGAGAAGGTTCATTAGGCAAGGGCAACTTCTGGCCTGCAGACAGGTTGCTCACATCAGGGTGCATTCCAAGAGAGCCACTTTGAGCTACGAGAACCTTACCTCACAATATGCTCCTACTCACACAATTTCTGTCCACACTACTTCTCAGAAGTGTGGAATATGGGTATGCAGTGTTTCAAAGATGACTGAAATACCTTTAGAGGTACTCCACCACTGAACACTTCACAGAGAAGGAACATTTCTCCTGACTCTTACCTCCCCACAAAGAGCACAGCCGTTCTTTTTCCATATGGAGACACTTAGACTCACAATACAGCTTTGGGATAACAAGCTACTAGACCAAGACCCCAGTAATGCAGAAAAGGGTGCAGAAAACGCTCATATACATAAGTGAAGTGGTTTTATCTAGATAGCTCATCAAGCAACATCACAAGAATAAAGCTGAATACCTCCTATTAAAGAAAATTCCAAGTTCTATTAAGTATTGTATTTAGACTTCTTAAATGCTTGGGGTATCTAAATATTCATTTGATTAGGACTGTTAGTTCAATGAGCTCCTATCGATTTTACTGCTGAAGTATTAGTGCTCTACAGTACCATACTTCTTAATTCAGTACAACTAAAACGTTCCTTGGCTAAAAGAATTGGAATTTCACCATGTTTGAAGTGTTTTTCAAAAGGAAGAGACTACATAGCCAAAGCCATCACAAGTAAATCACGGAATCATAGAATATCCCAAGTTGGAAGGGACTCAGGGATCAGAGTCCAACTCCTGTCACTGCTAAAGAATTAACGCCAACATTCAATAGTAAGCACAATAAAAGATTATGCAGGCAAGAACCTTGAGGAATTTGAAGAACCCTACCACTGCAAAGAAGCGTAGACATCACATGCTAGTCTTTCCAATGACTAAATGCACATTAGGTAACCTTAACAGCAAAGCACTGATGAATCTCAAGGTGAATCCTATTGTTCAACCAAGAAGAATCCCTCCACCATCCCAGTCCTTTGCAAGTTTCCAGACTCTGGCCAGAGGAGCACCAGAAACACTATTTTTATTCTGTTTAAACCAACAACAACAACCCTGACCTTTTAAGGACAGCCAAATCATTGCTGCTTTGAAATAAACTAACTAATCCACTCCCTAACCACCAACAAAACAAGGAAAAAATCTTGTGTGCCAGATCTGACCTCATGACATCATCAAAACACTGCCACTGCTGGTACCATCCCTCCAAAACACGGGCCATGCAGGAGACTCCACAGAAGTAGGAGATGATAGGGGCAGAAGGAGAAGAGCAATGCTGTAAGCTCACTGCAGCTTTGCCAACATACTGCTGCAACTTCCCAACTGCATGTTGCCAATACACAGCGAATGCAAAACACCCCCCACCCTTCTCACATAGGCATTAGGCAACCTGATTTCACAGTAAAATAAGGGCATATATCAAGGGAGTGCACGAGTTGGGCAAGCTCATGCAAGCAGTTCTTTGTGACCCTACACACATGACAAACCCCAGTGCCAAACTGGAGTTAACATCTGTGCAGTTACTTTCACTCTAAAGAACAACTTGTTCATCATTCATAGTAAGAGGGTGAATTTTCTCTGCATTTGCTGAGTGGTTCCTGGTTGTACACAACAATATTGGCAATCAAACAAAACTGGGCAAAAACTTGAACTGTCGTCTTAATGTTTTTTCTTCCCCCAAGTGCTGAAGCTGCATTAAAAAGTTAATTATTACACCAAAAGGAAAGAATGAGCAAGAATTTGCAACTAAAATCTCTAAGAAGCAAATTAAGTGCTTTATCCTTTTTGAAGCAGTTAAACTAATACCCAGGTTTTGCAAAAGTACAGCAATATCCTTTCACTGCATTTTAGAATTAAAAATCCAGATTCCTTACAGATGCAAGATGTCTTGAAATAAGTTTACTTGGGGTTCTGGTGAATATTTAGATCAGCTGTTTGAGGCTGGCAGTTCAAAGTTTCAATTGCAAGTTGATCATTTGAACTATTCAAGTCTGGATTTCCAATGGGAACACGCTATTAGCATTGTATTTCACACTAGCCAAAAGCTCAGTAAGGCTCAGTAATGCTCAGCATTCTAGCTAGGTCTACCCTTAAATATTACATCAGCGGGCTTCAGTTATAGCATCAGAAATCTTGCTTTGGATAAAAAGTTGTTCTGAACCTTTTTTTTTCTGCAAACGTTTGATACATATTTTAAGGCACACCTTTAATTCTTGAATTCTCTGTAGTACTCTTCTGGGCAAGTTTTGCATCACTAAATTCACATCATGGCTATGTAGATTTCCTGGCAGCAGCAGCATCTTAGGTAATCTTCGCTCTCCGCAGCTCATTCCTGTTTCTACATTTATCCCTGTTGCTCAGCCACACAGATAGTGATACTGGTGTAAGGGAATGCCTGGAGCACAGACTGTTCATCTAGAGCTATAAGTAACTAACTACCAATACAAGCAGGAGATGAAGAAACACTGAAAGCTAGCCTTGCTAGAACTGTGAACACACGTGCACAATCTGCACTTGCCTACTGGGAGACCACCAGCAGCCACGTACATCTCTGTTCTCCTGTAATCCACGAGCTCATTTTGTTTCAGCTATGATTAGCAGAACTCAAGCACAGAAACATCAAGCCATCTCTCAGTCAGTTAAACAGGACAGCTTCTCAAATACCCAGTTCCAGGAACACAAAAGAAAAGGGCCACCTAACATGCTTCAGTAAAGATATTCAAGTATAAAACTTCATTTTCAAGTATTTGATCTTTAACAGATTTAAGAGATGATCTTCTAGAGTTAAAAATTTATTACATATAAACACTAGTGGGCTATTTAAAAAAAACACTCAAAACTACAAAAAAATGATTCTAACTAGGGGACTTGGTCTCTGAATAAGTCTGCTAGGACTTTCTACAGAAGAGCTTGCAGAAGCCTTCAGTAGCTGTTACCACATCCTGCATTATGGATACAGCCTAAGTTCTAGATATGTGCTACACCACTCACAGCGATTCAGGAGTAGCAGAGAGAACATGTGTTCATACTCCATCTGGATTTGAGGTTGGTTGTATTTATCATCATAAAGGCCAGAGCCTGCAAGCATCCATCTTCCTGATGGGGCTTTCAGACCCCAGCTCTGGCACACAGCGACCTGCACAGGCAGCTTGAGAATCACGTCTAGCATTAGCGCAGCACCTGTCTCCTGACCACCTAGCTCTGGTGCACCCCCCACTAGGCAGGCGTATCATCACCTTCCTAGCTACGATGATAGGCAGCAAGTGACTAATGAGTCAGTTTGAAGCTATCCATTTATTTGTTGCCTCTGTGAGCATGTGGCCTTCAAACCCATGTTTAAAGAACAGTCACTCCAGGCGGATTACTGCAGCTTTGTAAACACCCATCTGCTTCAGACAAGCAGAGATCACAGCCTGATCGCTGCTGCAGCATGGTGAGGAAGATCTCACTGCGCACATCATCTGACAGCAGCATGAAGCACATCTATTCAGAAGTCCTCCAAGCTAAAGCAGCACAGCCCTAAACCACGCCTCACTTACACAGGAGCGAAACGTCCCACCCACTCTAGCTACTACAGCAGCTTAAGAAGAACATCCAGAGTTTGCCGTACCCTTCCCCAGCAGAAAAGCACACTGTTAGTAAACCACAGCAATACTTGAATTCAGAAGGAAAGTTGGGAATAAGAACTCTGATGATGAAATAGAAACGGCTCAGCCCCTTTCTTGCTAAGCCATTGAAGAAAACATCTCAAGACCATGCAGAACTCTTACAGAAGGAGGTCTCAGCAAAAAAACAGAGAAAGAAAAGTATTTCAGATCAGCCAGTTCTGTAGCATTCATGCATTTGGATAATAAAGAAACCCTGCTGTTACAGACTTCAAAATACTGTACGATCAAGAGGTACAGAAACCTGATGCAACTGTCTTGCTTTATTGCCAGGAAACAAGAGCTGACTGAGCTCTCAAATGCTAAGAAGCTCCAGCTGTAGGATGTAGTCAGGGCTACTGACAGTTTCCAAAGGATTAATACCACCGCAAGTCTCTCGCAGGAGATGCTCACAAAGCAGAAGAACAGTCTCTGCAGAAGACCATCATGAGTAATCCATCAATGAATGGTCTGCAGTGATTCTTAAGCCAGCAAACAGCTACAGCTCCCCAAGGTAAATTTTTATCTGAGTGGAGGATCTCACCCTAATTCAGTGCCCAGCAACGCACTGAGAACAAGTAAGCTTTGGAATGAAATTTGGCTACTGGAGCCACTGAAGCAATAAGTGGTTCTTTATCCCCAACACCACATCTTACACTCCCGCTGAAGTCTGAACTGCTTCTACAACGTCTCTCTGTACAGACCCTGTGTTCTGAGCAAATACCCAAACAGGGCTCTCAAAGGCACAACAGTATGGGTTAGCACCAGGTCAAAGCAATACAGCAGTAATGCACTAACGTTGATGTGTCTGACAGTGAGGTGAACTAGTGCCTAACTTATAACAGATCCTAAGCAGCTTCTACTTTCTTTATATATGATGCTGGCGATTAGAGGGAGGGCTTCTCCTCGCCACAAGAAGGCAAGTGATGTTCTCACTCTTCCCTCATGTTCTGAGGGTTGGTCTTCACATACAGATGACCTAGAGCATGAGATCACAAAAACAGCTTGAACACAGCTGATGTTCCTGAGCACACAGCTACAGAAAAAACAAATTCTCTGCTACAATACTTAACCACCTGGATCTATTCGGGGCTTTCTTAGTCCCATTACCACCTGTAGGGTTATGCATAAAAGGACTTAAATGCAAAAGAGGTCATTCAACACCACAAGGAAGATCACCAGAACATCTGAATCAGTAACAAAACATAATATTAACACTGAGTACACCACACACACTTGCTATATACACTTGCTTACTGCAAAGCACAAAACCTGGAAAGATAATTCAAACACTTCATCTTGCAGGAGAACTAAAATCAAATTCAATGCTTTAATACAGAAACTGAAGCCTCCAAAGAAGAATCATTAACATAAATAGTTATTTTTATACATCACAGTTTTAAAACCTCAAGGTTTTTTTTTCCCCTTATTGTCTTCCACGCTAAGAATTTGTTAATACCTATTAGCAAAGTTATTCAGTAACACTTTTGCACTAGCGTGAAGAGACGAAGCACTTAGAGGTGTAAAGCCAGTTTAAAAGTTTTAAGCTGGTCTATCTGCCTACAAAGTTGCTCTTGCTGTTAAAATAGTCTGATCACCTTACTAATTCAACCCAGAGAAACTAATTGTTTCAAATGGGGAATGTCTCAAACTGTTAAGAAGTCTGTTTTGAACAGATACCTGGGAGCAGCAGCTGGCTCTGCACAGTACACAATGATATGCTGCCACACTGTTAGCAGGAGCAATGTTCTCCTCATCACAGGATACATCCTGTTCAGTCCGCAGCGTGCATTAAGTTTCAGATCACTGATGGCTTGTTGGCCAGAGAGGCACAGTACTGCCCCCTGCGCTTTCACAGCATGCCTTTTTTTTTTTTTTTAAAAAAAAAAAAAGTTAAGTAAAGAAAGTAGGAAGAAGTGCCAAGTCTAATAAGAAAATTACTATCTCTAGGATCTGCAGATTGAAGCAAACTTCCATTACCTTGTTTGTCCCCAATATCGTTGCCTAGACACAGAATCTTTTTCAGGTGTCTGCACTGAGGCTATCTGAACTGCTTCACCCGTCATCTAAACAGAGAAGTGCTTGGCAAGAAGCAGCCATTTGGCAGCTCTCAAGCTTAAATACTCAACTAGTTTTGTCCAATTAGTACTACAGCTTCAGCCTGACAAAAAAATCAGTTTGACTCGCTTTTAATCAGCACAGTTCAAGTACTTCAATTAAAATGTATCTGAATCTTCAGCATTGGAGTATATCTATTGAGGCAACAACTGTTTTAATTTTGCCACTGCACAAGTACTGTAACACATGTTGAAATATACCTGCAAATATTCAAAGGACAATTTAAGCAATAAGAATGTTAAAACTAACATGCAAAAAGACCATGCCAGCTTTCAAGAAATCAATATTAAGAGACGGTGCTCAAGGGCTTACAAGCAGTCAATGCAGTTATGATAGGTCTACACAGACTTGACAGCAAAAAGGATTCCAGGAAGCAGGCACATTAATAATTCAACATTTATTTTATGCTACTCATCAGGTCAGACATCAGCTGCGGGCAGTTCTGAATAACAGACTGAGATACCATCCCTAGCTCCACAGAAGGTTACTGCTCCTACATGCTGTTGGCTGCAAGACATCCCCCTGCTGGAATGCAAACAGCAATGGGCACACCATCTTCACACCAAGATGTGCAAGAGTACACATTAACTGCAGCAAGAGGTAGACACCCTACCTGGTCATCCAGCAACATGTCAAAATGTCTTTAAGCAATACAAGTCCATCTTTCAAAGCTCACATCTCAGTCTTACTCCTTCAGAACATGTCAAGCTTCAACTGCATGTATACTATACTAGGTTTAACTGTCTGTTTTTATAAAAAAATAATAAACAGGGCTTACAAAAGGAATACTCTCCAGTATTAAGTCTTCGCAGAGATAAAGAGTGTCATGAATTTAGCAGTTCAGAAAGCAAAGCAAACCAGCTTGGGGATTATGCTGGTAATGCAGTGACAACTACTACATAAAAGCTACTACATGAAAAAAAGAGCCAAACTGGCACAACAAATTAAAAATAGTTACGTGAATAAAAGCCTGGTGATCTGAACCTTCAGCTGAGTGCTAGACTCAGCACACCAAGTGCCAGAGTCTGTCGTCCCCCCAGCTCCTTCACTCCACGCAAGCTAGCACTAGGCAGCCCGCTCCCTACATCAAGTGCTGCTTGTACTCCACAGTCCCCAGAACACCTCCTGTGTCCTTCTGACTCCACATGAAGGTCTTCCCAGCTGTTCTACAGCTGGATACTGTGGACTTTTACTCCCCTTCTCACACAGCCTGCCGCCTGCAAGGGATATCAATGTGTTTCTGGTCTTCTGAACCACTTTTTCAGTTCCTCTCTTTGAGAGCCATGTATACGACCCAGCCATCAGTGTAGTCCATCAACATTCTCCCTGAGAAGTCCCACCAGAGGGAATTTTGCTCTGTGCTATGGATTTTAACTCCCCAAACCTAGTTACACCCTCCATATTTCCCTTAGGGGCTAGGTACAATGCAACAAATATTTTATTAAACCATTTTAAGCTGTCCATGGCAGCTTAAGGCAATGGCATCGCTCTGCTGGATAACACCAATGACTCCTGCTACTGGACCAGTGCTCTAGCCTGCAGAGATATGACAACTGTACAGGTGCTTGAAGCTGTGGCCATACGGAAAGAAATGCACCGACCACTCCTTCCAAAACACAGCAACCCTACCCTCTGATACCCAACTATTCCCTCATATTTTGAAGTAGACCGGGCTATACTCACATTAAGGAGAAATTCCAACAGCCTCAGCACAGGACGATAAAGTAAACCAAAGATGGTTACTAACACACAATTTGGCAAGGCATTCCAACTTACACTGTGCAAATTAGTGTACCAGGTTTAGAAGTATGCACACTTACACTACCCAAAAGACACAGTTAACATAAGTTAGGTGAACCATCTTGCTTTTTCAGTCAAACAACACAGACACAGCTAGCTTATATGCACCTGATCACAATGCACGTCCAAACAATCACACAGTACTTAATAATTTACAAATATTCATACTATGCTTCAGGATAAGTATAATATGCAAGATACCGACAAATGAGAAGCAGCCCCATCTTATATGCACCTGATCACAATTTTTTTGCCATTGTTTGTGGACAATTGTGGACATTGTGATTGTGGACAATTTTGGAAGTCTTAGCTTGAATGCAGTGCAAAACTCAAATTCCCTCCAGATCTTTGCCCATGTGGTAAAGATTCAGTTTAGAAACTCTTCCTTGTGTATTAGGGGGTGCATAAAGCAGAAGAGTCTGTGAGTCGGAAAGTAGGAAGATGGAAGAGCTGACTGATTTATTTCCTAGTTTAACACATTATCCAACAAAATCCACAGCTCAAGAGCTGCTTCACAGCAAGTTTTTGACTGGTACCAAGAAAACACATGAACCACTGGAAGTGGTCAAGTCAGTCAAGAAGATCCTACTTGTCTGAGGTAGCGCTGCAGATGACATGACTGGCTTTCATTTGTTCAAGATGGGGTGATCCATCTTGATCATACAAGGTGATCCAAGCTGTATCATTCAGTGGCCACTACCTGCCAAGAAAATCCAGTATCCCTCGCATTGCCCTCAAATACGTGTACACAAATCCATTTATAAACCAGGAATACAAACAACTGCATAACAGGGATAGCACCTGCACGTGTATGCATGCATGCTTAGGTGGAAAGAGGATGGAAAAGCCTGGCATATTAATGCAGTCACTTACAGGAGTATACATAGATCCTGGACTCAGAAAGAAAACAAGGACTAAAAGTTGGGATTCAACTTAATCTTAAGTACAGAAACCATACCAAAGAAGCCTGTCACTAGCTACTACAGATCTTTTTTAAAAGCAAAACCAGAAAAACCTGACTGTTCACCAGAATTATCTTGCTACTAAGACAGAATCAAAGTTGCTTTCCTCACATGCTCATGAGCTGGGCTACCACAGCTAAGCCCACCATGCCTTGATATACCAGTCTGTAATTTTAGTAGCATGGCTCCAGCTGATGCCTTCTGTTTTCAGGATGCCCATAAGTAGTACCAAGCTCAACAGTTTTTTTTCACAGGCCTGGGCGAAGAGGGAACTGGATCAATATTAGCAAAACCGTCAATGTTTCTTTCCCCCACCAAGAATATCAAACAACAAATGTTCCACGTATTGCTTAGCTTTACTCCAAGGTTCAGTATAATGGATGAAGGCAACTAAAAGACAAGACATACCGGCCACTATGAAGTTCTAGAACAACTTGTTTTTCAACATAAAGAATATGCTTCATTGCTTTCTTAGAGAAAATGATGTTTTTCAGTGACGTACCTTGCCTATTCAATGCCTACCCAACAGGTACAGATTTCAAGCAACTAATGCTTAGTATCAGAAATGATCAGTTATTCTTATTGACCATGTCCAAACTATTTTATGTTGCAGCACTAGAAATACATAGCTCTTTCACAAGAATCATGTTTCCAAATAAAACAAAACTTATTCCTTTATCTGGCTACGTAAGTCTCAGTCAGGAGTGGTACCCCACAGAAAGATTTGAGTTGGAGAGGACCTAGGTGGTCTTCCAGGTAAACTTCCCTCTGAAATCCTTGTCAGTGCTGGGCTCACAGTCTCCACCCAGGTCTTGAAAGTCTCTGCAAAGGCAGTATGATGATCCCTCTGCTGTGAGATCACCTCTGAGCAATCATCATCACAGTTTTTCAGCATACGCCCACTCATTTCAATTTATGACCTTGTCTCTTGTTTTCCCACCATGCATCTCAGTAAAGAGACTGGCTCCATCTTCTTGGTATCCAGCTTCGTAGACCCCAGAGGCTGTTACTGGTCCAGGGGACCAACACCGGACATAGCATTACAGATGCAGTTTGGCAACATGTGGCAAAAATGCCCGTTGAAGGGGAAGAAAGCTGTTGGTTTCCAACCCTGCCTGACTGTGTTTGCCCTGCTGTTCAGCAGAAGCAGCTCCTTCCCAGAGCTGCAAGCCAGACAGTCTCCAGCCCGCAGCACTGCAGGAGCATTTCCCATCCTGGAAGCAGGACTTGGCACGTGTCCTTGCTGAATTCCATAGGCTCCTACAGGTCCGCTCTTCAATCCTGAGCAACTCTGGAGAGCCACCCGACCTCTGAGCTGCCCTGCTCCATGTCCACCACCATCCCATTTCCTCCTCCCAGTCATCAGTAACTATATCAGAAAGAGCAGGTGACAGCAGACCCCTGAGGAACTCCACCCCAACTGGCATCCAGGTAGAGTGTGAATGATGAACCAATACCTCTGAGCCCGACTCTTCAGACAGTTTTTCAGCTGCCCAGTCACCCTCTCATTCAGACCGCACATAGGACTATGCTGTAGGACACAGCGTAAAGCTCTGTGCTACAGTCAAAGAATGCCACATCCACTGCTCTCCCCTCATCCCAAGATGTCATCATCACATGACAGGAGGCAGCCAAACTGGTCAAGCATGGTTTTCCCTTGGTAGATCCATGCTGGCAACTCCCATCACTGCTTTCATGGGCACAAACCTTTTTTGCTACAGGTTGACAAACTCCTACTTGATAATGCTATCAAATTAAAACACTATTTAATGTTTTTAACACATGAAAGTTTTATTGTATAACATAGAAAGGATGTCTGAAAAAACAAACAGGAAAAAACTACAACTTCTAAGCTTCAACAATTGAAAGAATTTAAATGCTCCTACATGTAGGAATCCACTGCGTAGAAATAAATACATCTCAAGTTGAACATAGTCATCAAGCAGTGGAGTTTCTGGCCACTTTTCAAGGTATCTGGCAACAAGACAATAACAGCACAGGTTATAAAAATTTGATATTCGTAACTCCACTGAAATTCATAACAGAAATCAGTGGCAGAGAAAGGCAAGAAGAAGAGTTGCAAAGAACAGCAAGGGATCAAGACACCTTCAGTATGTTTCATTACAGACATTAGAAATAATACCTGAAATTCAGATTGCTTACATCTTTTCAGATTGTTTGAATTTCTTCCATTCCATACTGAAAGCAAATTCTTTTTAATGAGATCTCTGAACTTGAACAAATTCGAGACCTCCTGGACACAAAAGCAGTCAGTGCCTGACAAGTAACCACAAACTGCAGTCAATCCCAGTGCTGACACCACTCGTGTTTCACCTAAAATAGCTGGGTACCTCTGCAGTTCCCCAAAACTTATGCTGGGAGCATGGAGCAGACAAGAAGCTCTAGCTCCACTAAAGCAGGGAACAATACCAACGTCACAGTGGGTGAACAGAGGTAGTTCTCTTACCCCCCCAAGGAAATTTGCAAACATGACATGAACAGCTCAACTCCCTCAGGAACTTTTTGAGGAACTTCTCACTGTGACCTCTGCTATGTAAAGTTATGGTTTCTGCTCTATTCTCATGCACCTACAGAATAAAGATATTCTTGTCACCAAGTGCTGATATTTAATTAAACTGGAATGACCGCTGTGCAGGGAGTCAGAAGAGAGCATCCATAATTTAGTTATAATAGAGGTTTTAACATTAAATATTGATGGCAAGTTCTTTTACCCTAGGATCACAATACAGCTGGTGACACTGCCAACACTGACACAGTTGAGATGACTTCCAGTACTGATGCCTTCTACATTTTTATCATTTAAATTACATTTAGGATCTCTGATGATACAGCCTGACATTGTGTCTGCCCTGACTTGTTTACTACCGCAGTCCAGAGAATGACAGCCACGTGACAATGGGTGACTACACTGAGCTGTCACGAATGCATCAGCAGTGACATTCCAATTAAATTTAGTACTTCCACCGGTAAAACACGTCATTAGGTACCCAGACCACTAGACCTCACAACCCGTGTAAGTACGCCTTAAGAGAAACTCCTTTGGAACACTTGGGATGTGCTTCTGCAACAAGCTGGCTAAGTGAAACTGGTTGTGCTGTAGGCCCACCTCTTGCACCTGAACTCTTCTTCTCCAACCTTTGCATTAGCAGTTGCTCTCATACCCTCAAGCTTCTTGAAGCAGCTTGCTGCATAACTGAAAGAAAATTAAGGCCAGTAACAGATAAGTAACATGTACACATCACAAGTGTCACTCACCATGAGCGGAGACAAAGCCAAGCATCAGCATGAGGAGGAAGAGGAGCACATGGTCCGGGACAGAAGACAGCACAAATAAAGCATCACTAACTTGCTTTGGTAATGACATGAGAACCTCTTAATGAAACAGTGGAACACTCAGGATTACTGGTGGGTTCTGGCAGCTAACAAGTGCGTGCAGAGGCCTAACAAGACCTCTCTTTTACAGCAAGGTCTGAGCACTGAACAGTGGGGAGGCGGGGGGGGGATAAATCTAAGGACCTTTAACTAAAAAATATACCAGGTGCTCACCAGCTAGGCAGCATGTAACAGAACGCTGTTCAGCAGAGAATGAATTCCCCAACGAAGAGAAAAAAAAAAAAACAAAAAACTAGACTGTGTACATTAAGCAAGCCAGCTTCCAAGATGTTACAGCCATTGTTTTACACAGCTGCCAAGTAGCAACAGCAGTGCCTGGCTGACAAGGGAGCAGATGGATCTAATGCCCTGCACTGTCACTGAGGTAGCAAAACATTTACAGACTAGAAGAAATTCATAATACAGAACAGCTTGGACTGAACTAGATAGGAGTTACTTCTCTCATTGTGCCGGGCTTACTTCTGTCCTATCCGTACGGTTCACAAGGCACTATACCTCTGCAGTGAAATCAAACAAGCTTGATTGCTTTTTCCCTGTTCACAGGAAAGAGGCAAGAGAATTTCAGCCCAGGCTTATCTTCCTTATTTTCTCTGAACACAGCAGTTTAATCCAAGTACATACCTTCAGTCTCTCAAAGACCTAGGAACTTTTGCTTCCTCAGAGACACGAGCCTGCCAGTTCCATAACGCCTTACATACGTAATAAGACGTCACATCATCTATTAAGTGCTCCTCTGTCTGCAGGACCTTCAGGTCAGTTGTTTTTAAACGACATTCAGGGTGAGAAAGATTTGGAAAGAAGCACTCTAGACTGAAGCTTCTTCCTCCACTCCTTGTCAAGAAGGAACACAACAAGTGAAATTGAGCTCAAAGAAACCATGTTGACAAAAATGAGAGAGAATGAAAACTACACTCAAGGCAGCTCCTCCCCATGCCCAGCAGCACACAGGTCAGTGGTCAAGTTCCACTGCTGGTTTTTACCCATGCCAGCATTAAACTGCCGCAATACCTCCACAAGGCAAATCAGAACTCAGTCATAAAAACTCAGCAGCGAAAGCCCACATCTGCCGACAAAAACCTTCCACATGATGAACAGACATGCATGCAACACACAGCCCAGGGACAAGGAAGAGGAGTCTTCTTCCTTCACACCTTGAAGTCGAGGGACTCCTTGAGAATCCTAAACTACCCTGGAACTTCTTTTGTTCCCCTCTGACTCCTTAAGTCAAGCCTAACTTCAATGAATGACAAAAAACAACCACCAGAAGTTGTTTCAACCATCTATAACCTTATCCTTTCCCCTGCAAAACTCAAGATATTCTAAGTTGACAGCATTTTCAAAATTAAAACAATACCGCAAGAGTAGTCAAAAGCACACAGTAAGCTGTTATGGTTAACAACAGCTCCTATTTTGAAATCATTAAGCATCTCAGAGCTGGTCTCCTTCAGCCTAGACTGTCTTGTCTTTGGTACTCTTTTTTTTTTTTTTTCCCCAAGTGAAAAATCTTACTGTTGGATTTAAAGCTACAAACTAGATATTGGTATTCCAATTAGATTTTAACCTGCACCACACTTTTACTTATATACAGTAAAAAACAAAAATAACAAAACTAAAAAAAATCTCACATGCCAAAGCATAGACACAGTTCAGCACAAGGCATACCAAAGCAAAAAAAAAAA
>VXAV01008076.1:387941-440461 GCA_013399715.1 Alectura lathami | reverse complement strand
GCCTTCCTTGGCCAGCGCGCAGGAGCTGGCTTGGGGTCGTCCCTGGAGGGGGACCCATGTGGTGCGTGTGCTGGCCGCGGTGGGACGCACAGTCATCCTAAATCCTAATGTCAGAGATCCTAATGTCAGAAATCCTAATGACGTCCTAAATGGCAGAGAAGCGATGTCCGCCGCTGGGCGCCTGAACGCGAAGTGCACGATGGCAGGCGTATTCCCTCCCAGCAGATAACTGCAGCCCTTGTCCCCTCGCGCCGAGGTGCTTCCTCCCTGCGTGCTGCACGCGTCAGGGTGAACGGGCACCCCTGTCATACACGGGCCTCCGGATCACAGGTCAGAACACAGTTTACACAGCATTTTCATTTATCAGTCTATTCAGGGGCATTTGTAAAGGCCCTGAAAAAGCCTGGAACTTTCATTTGGTCTCTCTCAGCCTTCCACCTAGGCACATAATGGGATTATTGTCCCAGAGTTACATCCACAGTACAGAAAATACGTGCAGCTTTAAGGTTATCGACACCACCACTCACGTTAGAAAATCCTTGCCCAGAGCTATGGAGGCAGTTTGAGCGAAGGTAACGGCTGTAACTGCAGCTCCACATCGGAGCTGAACCTTCGCTTCCACAGCTCGCAGTGCCAGGAGGAGGTGGGAGAGGCCCCCAGCGTGGCAGTGCTGCTTCCCCAGGCTCTGCCAGCCCGCAGAGGTGGTTCAGTGAAGCACAGACGCTCACGAGCAAGATCAGAAACGGCCCGAACACCACGGCCAGGGTTAGCCCTCTGCTGTAGAAAACTTGCTCACTGACAAGCTAATTTGAGTGCCCAGACCCGGCTGCCAATCACCCAGTTAGCTTTGCAGCGTCTGCAAGATCCAGGACTCGTACCTTTATACATCCAGCTAGGAGGGGTTTATTTGCCTTTCCTCAGCCTTGGCTCTAGTAGTCAATTACATACAATTTATCTATTATTAAAGTGATGACACATCTGGCTAAAAATTGCTGCATCTTTTATTGGTGAACGTAAAATTCATTGAGCCTAGATAATTCTTGGACTGCATTTTGAAATGGCAGCTTTTATTTCAAGGGATTCACCAGGAATTTTTGGAGAGCCTGTCACCCCTGAAACGACTGGTAGATCTTGCATGGATTTCAGCAAGTACAGATCTGGGCTGTAATTTTATCAGGGCTGTGTTTACAGTCTCTACTTTGCTTCTTGGCTACCTGCCATAGGCAGCATTAGATAATCCTGCCCAGTATGACCAAGGTATGGTCAGCTGATATTGACTCGTCCATCTAATTCACTGTAGCAGCCATTCTTCACACTGTAGCTACTGGAACCAACATGCACACAAATATAGAAGAAAAGCACCTAGTCTTTCAGTTGTCATTCAAACCGCCTGACCCTTTCTCCTAGGTTCAACACTTTTGTTCTTCTCCCCTTCACCTTCAGCTCCAACTGCATATATTATTTTATAACATATTTAGAAAAACATAAAATATTTCCTTAGTACATCACCTCAATACCAGTACCTTTACCGAACTGACTACCCCAAACAAGAAATGCTACCCTATGTTATTTCTAGTGGGATAAATCATATCCCTTGTTTCTCAAACACAACCTGCTCAACAGTTAGAGATTAACCAAAAATCCGCACCATGCACAGGAGTCCTTAACCCGGCATAACCAGCACATTCCTAATCACTAGAAAATGTGCATATCTGGCTGGTTCATGTGAGCTAAAACAAAGCGCTGTCATTGCTCAAGAGCTGTGTGTGGCAAGAGGCAANTGGGGGGGTGGGGGTGAAGTAACAAGTAGGTGACATAATGGCTGTGTGTGGCAATGCAGAGTTAATGGCTAATCTAGAGATTCTGTGGCTTTTCATAGCTGACCTCAGCTGAGCTTCATGGAAGACTGCTAAAGCAGAATATTGCTTTGTGAGAATGTATGTGCATTGGATCAACCATAAAGCGTGCATGCCTGAAATGCACGTGCACTTTCATACGTATGCAGTGTCTGTCTGCTCCTAGGCGGTGATGAAAATAACTGAACTACAGAAATGTCCACCAATATACATGGGAAACAGATTGTACAGAGTAAAGGCGGTTTGCTAACAACTTCTGTTTGATACTGCACTTAAGAGGAATGAAAGTGAGCTCTTACCATACAGAGTTTTTAGAATTCCCCATGCTTTGTATTCTACTTTTGTTGATGAACAGATTTGTCCCTTTAGGAGTAGCTGTTGATGAATCTCAAGAATAAGCTTGTTTAATGTTCAAATGAATGGCCAGTAAAACAGCTCTTGACAAAACTTCAGGAACTTTGGGAAACAAACGTGAGCTGACAGCATTTTCACATTAACACAATTTTACCTCTGTTTTTGGGCTTTACAATGATAGCTTTTCATTTGAAGCACGTATCAGTCCCATGTGCTAACGAGCCTTCACACTGGTTTGACCTCGAGGGGCGACTGCTCTAGTTTCACAAGAGAGCATTTCTATATACTGAGAATATTCATGATGTATGACTATTTTTTTTTTTAATCTGTGAAGCAAAGAAGTGCTTTCCTTTTCAGCTGAGTAATTTCCCGTAGATATTAATTCAGTAAACAACAGTAGTTAAGTTCTTCACCACTTCCCTGGGTACCCCTTCTAGATTACACCATCTGTGAAGTAAGGAAGGAAATCACCACAGATAATAAGGTTGTCTTCATATTAAGAAACAAGTAAAGAAAGTTTGGAAAGGCTCACGTAACATTTGGTTTTGCTCAACAAGCGAAAGATTAAATGCTAATATAGAGGTGGAGGATAGGAAGAGTGTGGGATGGGTAGCAAAGGAAAAGGCACAGATACTGTCAAAAAATCCCAAGTAATATTAATATTACCATTTAATAGTTTGGGGAATATATGCTGCTCATAGCTGGGGCCAGAAGTTCTTGTTTGTGGGAGTCGGTGAGTTCCTCTTCCCAACTGTCACCAAGCCTATAAGAAGTAAAGCTTTCTGATGATTCAAATATAATCAAAGGCCCGGCTGTGGGTAATAACCCTGGAGTTGGTGATCATAATTTGTACGAAGAAAGATAAAGGTGAAAAAGTAGAATATTGTCAATTTCTGAAAGATTGACTTGATAAATGAAGGAACTTGACAATAAAGTCAGCTTGTGTAAAGAAATCATCAATTTGGATGTGGAAGAAGCCTTAAGTGCCTTAAAATCAAAGTTGCTAATTCCAGTGTGATTCTGTATCATACACAAGGCAAAAGCATTACAGGAAGGGGCTTCGAGGCAAAACTGGAAGAGAAATGGCTGCAAGAGAGGTACAAATTATAAGCAGAGAACATAAACCAGAAAATAAAAGTCTGGATCGGAAAGATCTTCAATGTCAACAGATTTGAGAATGAAGAGTAAATTCATCTGGAAAATCAGGTTAATTTAGACCTTGCACATGATACCTGGAAAACCAGCCAGGTGTTACCAGCTGTAACATAGTACTGTAAGAGGGAAGTGATGCTGCTTCTGGTGAGGCAAGAGTGGGGTTTAGGGATAGCCTGCATCTAATTATAAAACTAAATGCATATTTTGTCTCAATTTGCAGTAAAGATGGCAATGCTAGTCATGGGGTTAGAGGACAGGATGGCAGGTCGGCTAATAGCTATGAGGGAAAGGAAATTGCAAGTATCACACATAAGATGAAAGAAAAGCACAGACTACAGCCTCTAGGCAAAAAAAAAAAAAAAAAAAAAAAAAGGATAGATAACGCCCATTCCACAAGTCAAGAAACATCATCAAAGAAAATCACTTTTTTCATAGCAAGCTATTTAAAAGAAGTATAGCAGAAAATGATAAAGAGTTTGTTTACAAAGGTGGACCTATCAGATTAACCTATTATATCATTCACCATCTAGATAAAGGAGGAGATTATGGGGATTAGCAGAGCAGTATCAGAGGCTAATGTAGCTGATGGACTACCCGTAAAGGGTAAAGCAAAATACAATAGTCAGAGGTGAAGTATCTGACTAAAGAAGGTTTTTGTTTGTTTTATAAAGATCGGTTTGGGGCTTATACCTAGATATTTTCATTAATGACCCCGACACAAGAAGGTGGTGGGAAATAAATTTGTAAATGGCCCAGTGCTAGGAGGTACCGACAGTGAGGAGAACATGGGAACGATACAGAGTTAAACTGATGGAGAAATTGAAATACAGATAAATTCAGGAGTTTAAATCAAGATATCTGAGGACTAATATCAGACATTTCCCCTAGCAACTGGGAGCTTCAAGAAGATCATGAAGAAGGACAGAATATTGTCATTTATTAGAGCATTATATGAAATGCCATTCAGTCTGAGCATTAGAATGACAAATGTAGTCTTAAACAGGGCTGGCGACAGGTTAGGTGCCTTCGCACAGGCACTTAATTGGCAGTGTGGAAGTGCTTATCTGGAGCTCCGCGCAGGCAGCCATGAGCTGGCTCCGAGGTGCAGCCAACTGAAGGGGTTGATATGCCATGATTATTTCTGTTGCCTTCGTTTGAGCTTTGTTCATGTTGTTAAATTGGGTAGGGACAGTCAGCCACAAGCTGTCAAGCCAGTTTGTAATTAAGCCATGACTTAGCACGGCTTAATAAGTTACTGCTCCACAGACGAGCTGTAAAAACTGCCGGTGTGCATGCTCTCAGCTCGTTCAGCTGCTGAAATACCGTGTTAGTTTAAGCCACTGTACTCTACTACGGCATCCTAGCTGAAAAGCAGTAGTTTGAGTGGGTAACTCAATGGCTGGTGAGTGTCCGTTTGTGCTTTTCCCCTGCACTCGGAGAGCTCACAGCAGCGCAGTACAGCCGGTAGTACAGGAGGCAGACTGGAGGTGTTAGTGTTGTTAACTTTTTGCTCTGAGATGTATCCTTTTGCCATCTAAAATCTTGCCAAACTTTTTACTACAACATTAGAATACTGGTTTTTGCTTAGACGACTCTCACCTGTCATCCCTGATGTGCCTTCATCGTTACTACTGCTCCGTTTCGCTCTTCACTGACTAATTGGGCTTTGGATTATTTTTTCTACCCTTTGACTGAAGCATTTTAAGAGAGCTTAAAATGCTTTTAAGAGAGTTCAAAAGCTTAAGCATAATCAACTGGAAAGTACTTATGCTTTTATCTTTTAAGCTTGTGTTATTGAAGAAGTCAATCAAGTTTGGCAAACAAGCTCCATAAAATACACCACTTCTGGTAACAGTGTCTTCTCAGTTTTCGAATGCTGTGTACACACCATGTTTCACAGTAGAGAACATTCTAATAAAAATTCAAAACTGAAACATGGTATTCAAAAAGAAAATTCAAAATCTGAAGAGATTATCATCGAAATATGCAGCTTTTAACTTAGATATATTATTGTCTATGCAATTCCATGGCCAACTTTTCCTGCCCATTAACATTTCTGTCCTAAAAATGTCTCTAGTAGAAATCAAATGATGATGAGTTAACTATTTCCTTCTTAATCTTTGTGATATTTTCCTAATTTATATGGAACATGGGGTTTAGGTAGTTAATTTCCTAAGTAGGAAAGAAAGGCAGCAAGAAATGAAACAAACCAAGGAAAGTAAGCCCACAGCAAGGGGAAGGCCTGTGTTTCTTAACATCTCATGTCTGAGCAATGCTTCCTGGTACGCAGCCCCCGTGGTGCACAACCCCAGAAGGGGCCCAGCAGGCCGGGGCTGCAGGCGTGACTGGCTGCGGGCTTGCTCACAGCAGCGCACAGTGTGACTCAGTTGCCAGCAGCAGGCCCATCTGGTGAGATCAACAGGCTGCCCACCAGCTCGCTGGTGGGTAAACGAATAAGCAGAACTGGTGAGAGGGATCACAGTGACTCCAAGCAGAGGTCCCAGTCCCACGTTGCTACAAAAAGAGTTAATTCTTCCTCTCTGCATTTTCCTTATGGGTTGGATGGGTGCTATCCCTGACCCTCAGAGTGGCCCAGGTCCCATCTTTGTTACCCTGTGGCCACTTCAATTCTGAGCTCAGAGCAGAGCTTAGCCTTCTTCATGTTAAATCCAGGCAGGTCTCCTGCATGGTCTTGCAGTACCCACAGGTCAAAATCAAACATTCTAAATGTTAAGACATATAATCATGCAATGAGTCTTCACAGAGAAAGGCAAAGTAAAATGTAGGCCAACCTCCATGTTGTTGTTTATTCAGTAAAGGTAAATATGTTGTATTCAGCTCTGAAAGTGTTGTTAACTCTGTATATTTACTAAAGATGTCCTAAAAATGTTGTATTTCTTATTAGCAAACCTATGTGAAGATGATTCATTATAAGAATATTGATTTACATAAGATATTCTTCTGGCTTCTAGATGTTGTGTTAGCATCTGGACAGAAAAAAAAAAAAAAAAAAAAATTAACACTTGGATACATTCTCACCATGGTGACCTGTGAGAGAACTGTCACAACAGAAGCTGCTGTTGCCACTACAATTTCCAGAACTCCTGCTGTTTGTGTTGTTGCTGAAAAGAAAATCCACTGCCCTTTGCTGCACTTAAAGCTCAGTAAGATCAGATTGCAGCTTAAAGATAATGTTCACTCTTCACTGTACATCAGTATCAAAGAGAAAAATAAGATGATCAAAATATGCCAATCATAATAATAGCATCAAGGTTAAGTATGCTGCCTACTGCCTTTGAGGTAGTGAGTACTCCCTCCTGTTCCAGCAAAGGGAAACTAGTGTCGTGATGAGAGCATCTGGGTTCAGCTCTGCTCAAACCAGAGTACCACTAATGTCAGTAAAAATACACTCTCTGCAAGAAGTAGAGGATTGACTCCCCTCAAAGGAAAGAAAAAAATCTAGCAATGTTTTTGGAACACAGAAATAAATTAGAGTTTCCAGTTATCAAAGAGAAAATGCAAAATAAGAACAGGCATGTCTCTGCACAATTAATGTTCTGAACTCTGTTCCCATGTTCTGCGGAAAGACTGCCAATTTAAGGCAAGCGTGTTGCAGAGGTGCCTTTCTGCCAATAGAACAAGCAAGTCAGTGAAGTTCATAAAGCATACCTTTTAAAACAGGCTACTTGTTAGCCAACTAAATAAGCGCATTTTAAACATCCAATTTTGAACATAATCTAAAGCTAGTTACAAAAGGACATGGGATTTAAAGTGTGTACATTCAACTCCAGAGAAATGAGCACAGTTTCATGAATTTTACACTGTTCAGTGCAAGTATGAAAAAACCCATCTTGCTGATGATAGGACTTGACACATTAAAAGCAATATTTCTGGAAATGAAAGAGCCCCCAAAAGATCTCTGGTTGGCCTAGTCAGTACTAAGAAACTCTGGAATAAATAACACAGAATATCTATAATTAACTATGGCTAAGGGAATTAGAGTTGGAAGTTGCCATGATAGCGTAAAGCCTCTGAAATGATAAAGTGAGGAAATGTGAGAAATGAAAAATTTTAAAGAAAATTCTCCTAAACTGATCATCAGTGTTAGTGACACCTCAAGTGTGAGCTCTGTGAAGTCATCCCTTTTTCACATGCTGTGAAGTGTGGATCTGATGTGCAGTTGATATTTTTATTATATGAAATTTATAAGATCACATAAAAGCTATGAAAAAGAAGCTTTATAATAGGAGTTATGCTGGAGACCCAAATCAAATTGTAATTCAACAGACTTTCTAAGCAGGAAGGTAAATCTAAATTTGGCAGTCAGCGTGTCAAAGGATCATTGCGTATCAGAGATGATTCATTTTTAGACAAGCTTAAGCAGATTTCATCTGCATTCATAAAAATAGCTCAGGTTGATCAAAACTACCATACAATACATTAGAATTCTCCAGATTGAAGGAAGCAAGTGAAAAGATCCAACTAAGTGTTCTGAAGTTTATCATCTCTTGCAATGAGGTAAATCTTTGGGTGGAGGCAGGCAAAAACCCAAAAGAGAAGTACACTCTGAAGTGTGGTTTTACCATCTCCTTGGCTCCTCAGAGAAATCCAAAGCAACTGCCAGAACAAGGAACATTTTGAAACTGGACTTTCTTGCTTCTATGCTTTTTGCTTGTGCATTTGCTAAGTTTACTTCAATTTTGCAATCAGAAACATAACCCGTGTTTTGCTAATATAATCTTTTTTAGTGTGCCTGGTAATAATGATTTCAAGTAACAATGGCAAACATAAGCCATTACTTCCGACGAAGCATCATATCCAAATAAATGAGTCGTCACACATACTTTTAGGATACCCACAACCTGGGAGAAATTTAAGAAACCAGGACATTTCTTAACAAGTGACAAGAGCCAGTGATACCCTGGGGGGAGAAGTCTGTCCCAATGGGTATTTGTTAAACATGTAAGATTGTATAATAGCAGGTACCCAACTCAGGTTAAATCTTCTGGAGTTTATACAGTGCTCTGGCACTCCTGAGGACACAACATACTGCAGGGAGAGAGGCGTGAGGCAGAACATGTAGAACTCCCAGACAGTCAAGCAAGAGCACCCCAGGAAGCACAGTGTTCGACTGCTAGGATGAGACTCAAAACACGTAATTATTAGCTTCCACTGCACAAGGTTGTAAGAACAGCAAAGTTGTGAGAGCTGGAAAGGAAAGAATCACAGCAGACACCTGAGAGCACTACCGTGCAAAGCTCTTCAGTGGCAACAGGCTCAGCTTTTTGATGAAGTGTTCAAAAAAATTAAGAGAGGGTCCACAACTGAAGTGTATCGAGTGCAAAGGTGAGCACTCGGAGAACACTTCCAAACACACTGCTGGCACCATCATATCACAATAGGATTCTTAAAATAGGATGCCAGCAGGATATAAGCTATGGAGATACAGAAAGCCCAATGTCAGTTTATTCAGACAGAGAGGGACCTTTGGATACAGGCTTTGCAGTGGTACATGTTTACCCCAAATAGGCCAGTGTTAGCTGAAACACCATAAAACACTTAATTGCAATGGTAGATGGGGCTTGGGAATTTTCACTCCTTGAAAAGACATGTTAGTTTCTCCAATTACTACCACATCACTCTTACATTATCCCTACGTTTTTGGCAAATCAAAAGTAAAAGAGAGGAAGATAGTGTATTTGCAGAGACATTGAAAAGAGCAGGGACATTCAGTCCGCAGCAACTATGATTTCGAGGTTTATTTTTACTGTCAGTGGCCCACTGGAATAGGCTGAAATCAAAATAGCTTGCTCTGGTAGTGGCGGTGGCCTACTTCTTACCACTTTTCTTTCCAGAGGCTCTTTCCCAATCCAGAAATATAGCAGGGAAAAGACCAGGGCCCCTGGAGGAGAAGGGCTTTTAGAAATGAGCTGCTGTCACAACCATTAATCTAGTAATCACTCTTTTCTCCTCACAAGTCTGTGGCACCTCTCGGTAAGGAGATGAATGCTATCTGAACTACTTGGCGGTAGTAATCTACTCTCAGTTCCTACGTTTCAGCAGCACTCATCTCTTCTGCCAGGAGCCTGTTGTACTCAGTCAGTAGTTATGGCACTTTTAGAAAGTTCTGGTGTCCTGCAGCAAAGGACAGACCACAGCATACTCAGACTCCTGCCCTAGAGAAAGGTGTCTAGCCTCAAAAGTGGGCATCCCTACTGCAGAGCTTCTGGCAGAAGTTCAGCAGGGTGGAGGCCTCTGCGCGTGCCTATCTGATAGAAATCATGGTCTCAGGCAAAACGTAGACTGACTGGCGGTGGAACAGCAAGAGGAGGAACATTAGTAGGCAGTACTTTCGGCTATCGATGTACAGCCACATGGTGCAACTCCTATTCAAATCTTGTTGTACAGCTGTGCAGTTCCCCTTGTATCATGCTCTGCTATGTACAGAATATTAATGGCTGCTTGGGGCTGAAGTAATGAAAAGAAGAAGTTAAACTTATTTTCAAGTGCATCTAACTCAAACCACAAAACCAACAACTTCTGAATTCGAGCGACAGAATTACAAGAAAGTCCCGTGTGAACAGTGATGCAGGCAGGAAGGTGTGACTAAATACTTAAAGGCTGGGATTTTTGTCTTCCAAAAGAAAAACAAAGAACTCTATACCCAAAGCAGAGGAAAGTCAGTGGAGCAGAAACCACAAGGGACAAAGTGTCCACTCATCCAGCACTTTCAGATTCAGAAGACAGGGCAATGTAGCGAATCCCAGAGATCAGAAGACAGAATCATAGACGAGCGCATGCATATTAGGAATCATGCCTGAGTGACTGCAGGAGCAAGAAAAGCAAAACACACAGCCCCCGAACACTGTCAAAGCTAACATTTGAGAGATGACAGATTCCCAGAGAAAGGGGGAAGGGCATGAGGCTTGGGGGTATGAACTGTTCTTTCACAACGTTGCAAAGGTGGAGTAAAGTTCAGAGACCTGGATCAATTTAGTGAAGCATCCGATTATGTTCTTTTAGGGGAAGCTTTACTCACCTCATTTTCTGTTGCTTGAATATTCATCAGTCACTTGTCAGAAGAGTTTAAAAAACAATACATGCAGTAGTCCAAGCAAAATATACTTTTTTTTATCCTTAAGTCTTTATGTGGAGGGGAAAGAATCCCAGGGTGAGGATAAGATTATCATAAATCTTGATTCAACAAATATGTGAGTCTGTATGAAAAAGTCCATGAATTTATTTGGTTCCAAGAGAGAATCTCACTGACATTCATCTTTTCAGTTCCTGCAGCTTGTACTGTATCAACAAGAATTACTTTTCAGGCTGCTACATCCCATCAGATTTTAACCAGAAATCAGAGACAGAGACAAACGATTGGGCCAATCGTTTCCAACCAAGTCTGCCACACTAGTTCTATTTATTTCGGAAAAAGTAAAATCAATCTGAAGATATTTGTAGTAGCATTTCAAAAATTGATTTTCCACCCAGTTTTATATCATTTAATTCTGTTAACTTTGGTAGAGTCGTATATGATTTTTCAGTCTTAAAAATCGAAACAATCAGGTCGGTATCTTTCAGTTAATTATTCATTGCCTAAGAGCCTAGAGACTAGTCACAGTTGAGGCCCATATGCACTGTTGTTAAAGCCATAGCAAATGGCAGTAGTTAAATATTTTAGGTCATTAGGTCCACAGCATCAGTAAATTATCACCGCTTCTATATACCTGCAGCATTTTCCGTCAGATCTCTGTATTTGGGAAGTACAGTTGCATTCACCCACATTATTTTTAAAATGGTTTTCAAAGGATTCTGCAAAACATAATCTGAACACACATTTAATAAGACATAAACACAAATTAAGGCAGCCATTGAAGAAGTGTATCTGACTCTGTAGTTGAAGCCTACTAAATTAAATTTTAAAAAATTCACTCAGACTGGAAATCATATCACTGTGTGTGGGCACAGAAGAGAGCTCAGTAAATTCTGGCTTGGTGGGTGAGTCAGCGTGAGTCATCAGCAGACATAGCATCCTACAGTTATAGGGATCTGCAAGGTACATTTAGAAACATTTCACAGTAACACAATAATGCCATCTTCCTGCTTTTTGTCCTGATGACACTAACAACAGTCCCCACTTTCCTAAAATATTGTAAGTGTCCTTAGCTCAACATGTGAAATTAAAAAAAAATCCCCCTTATTTTGCTGTTTTCACTAAGCAAAGCCAACACAAATACCAAAAGCTTTTGGGAAAGCCTCAGGCTGCAAATAAAATCATTTAGGTAGTTGCGATACGCTGACTGACAGCTGAGCAACACCTGCTTTTCAGGTGGATTTCTGATTACTTGATTGAAACATGCAGAGTTTATTTTTCTCTTTTCCAATTTTAATTGTTTCCATCACTCAAAATTTCAAGTGGGTAATAAGATGCTATGACAAATGAAGATATTTAGCTGACATCACCAACTGTGTAATAAGCAAAACAGTGTCAATTTTGTTCTTGAAAGACTTTTTTAATTGTGGCATCTTATTGAATGACATCTGCATGCAATGCAGATGAACATTCATAAGGCTGAAATTATTCCTGTTTTCTCCTCTTTCACTTTTCTTAATTTCTGTGGGAAAAGTTTAATCTTTTACTGGTTTTTATTTCATTTTCCTCTAAAACAGACTTCATTCTATTCCAGCACATCATTCTGTATATAATTTCCCTTCATACCCTAATTTTACAGCTACACAGGAAATGCATTTTTTCACTACTTCTCATCTTAATTTTAGGAGCTTTAATATTTCCTCTAGCTTTGCTTAAGATGAAGGAAATTTTGCAAGTAATATGGTTGCACTTGCATTCTAGTGAACACAACAGCAGGGCACTCACACATGGAGCTGTTTGGCCAGCTGGCCCCTTGCACCCCAGTCTGGAAAGCAAATCCACCGCTGCAGTTAGTCATCCCTCTGGATCCCACTTATCATGGTGATGCCACACAGATGCAGCCAGATTCACATCAGCTAATCTAGTTACAAAACAGAGGCCCTGGTCCTATCAGATATGTCAAAATCCATGTAAACAGAAATGGCTTAACCTCTTATTTTAAACTGCAGACTCTTTTTTATTTTTTTCCCCTGCTCTTTAATGGCTTAGCAAATGCATTCTGAATTTGTCCTCTCGTTAATCTCAAAGGGAGGATGTTTCCTGGATTTATTCCTAACTGTTGTATTTTGGTTTACTAATCAATTATTTTCCTGGCTAAGTTGTCTGTGTATCATCTGCTGAGTATTTCAGGCAACTAATATTGTCATTCAGTGTTGCTTTGAGTAGTAGTCTTAGCAAAAATGTGTTGTCAAAAGGCCTTTGAGGTGTCGGATGAGGAAATGCCAATTTTCTGAATCCTGTTGAATTCTTGTGTCAATAGGAGAGCACACCTCGCAAAAGGGCATAGGCCCCTTGAAGACTTTGCAAGAAGCTCTGAGGCCAAAGGATTCTGTGAGTGTCAGGGGCACTTTCATGTTGGCTTTGGGCTTCCTGTCTCTCAGTGTAACCACAAGGACAAACTCAACGCTCCATTTACCTAGTAACTATGCTGTTTACTCACTGGGCAATCAGAGTTGTCAATTTTGCACATACAGGCTAAGTATTTCAGCATTCAACCCAAGCTGTTGTCAAATGAAATGTTTTACTCCAGCTCAGATCTTACAGGATGTTGCTGCTGTGAACAGTAGAAACTAGAAAATGTTTTCTGCAGTTAAAATGATTACTGTAGATATATCTATATGGAATATACACTCGCATACATGCACAGTTACTTTATGTACTTTATTCAAAAATGTAAAGCAGTGCCTATTTTTGTAAACTCATTTTCAAATGTTACTGGAAGCAACTCTTAGTATTCTGATGCTTTACTCTTTCTTCGGCATTCCCCACAACAAAAGTGGGTCGATGAGCAATAATTTAAGCTATAAAAACTGAGGCAAACTCTCAGTCTCCTTATGCTTTCTATCAGCTACTGAATCTCACATTTATGTAATTTTTGAGAAATTTATTTCCAAACTTGCTAAAAGCAGGGGAAATCCACTCTGGTAACTATATAACAAATTCAGAACAAAGGATTTGTCAAAGATGATTTAATAGCTGGCTGAAGCAGATGAAATAACAAACAATAATCCTTGAGTTACCTTTGAGGGAGGATTTCTCTTCCATCAGAGCCTGAAGGAGGTATATGAAATTTCCTTTTGTTTCTTTTCTTTCATCACAAGCTATCCCAGAAGAAACCTCAAAATCGATATGCACAGACTCACTCCTGGAAACTTCAAGTCAGACCTGTGGAGCTGGAGACCATCTGAGTAATCCAATGAGTAAGTTTGCAAGTGGGAAAACCACAGGTGTTTTCCTTTCCTCCCTTAAATGCTTTCAAGTGCATTTAAGAGTGAATTCCTCTGCCACATGAAAGAGGCACAATCCCTGCTCAGCACCTCATCTGCTCTGGAAATGAAAGTTGGAGGCTTCCAGAGTGCTCTGGCAGTGTCACGAATAAGAGCTGCGGTCAGCCTCTGCTCGCTCTCATTTAGGCCATCTGAGCGTGTGGGACGGACCTGTGTCCAGGTCTTTGGTGTCTCCTGGGTTTGCTCCTTGGCTGAGCTGCACAGAACAGGTAACCAGAACACCATTTAGGTATGTCAGTGTCATGAGAACTCAGGCAAGACTCTGGATGAGGCAACTCCAGTCTCCATGACTGTATAACTACCAGATTTCAGGAGGGCTTACTCCAAGGACTTAGGGCTTTATTTCTAAAACTATGCATAGCCCCTGCACTGAAGCACGTAGCATTGATTTTTCTCATTTAAGTCAATCCTGAATGTACTTATAGAGAAAAATTGCCTATCATTCTGTCTAAATAACTGTGGACGAATTTAGCTTGTATTCTGAGTCCCTGGTAGAAAGGGACTAGTAGAGGCTTTGTCTATTCTAGCAACAGGAGGATTTCCTAAGATGAAAATGTTGAGTAATCTTGGTCATTTTCCAGTATGCTGCTTCATTTAATGTGATTTGGAGCATCATTTTCATGCCTGAAGCATTTAGGTAATCACTAGCTAAAAGTTGCTGGTAGTATCAAACATTCAGCTCTGCCATGCAGACCTACGTTTTTCCTAGCTTTGATAAGTTACATGTCAAATCAGGTACAAGTGTTTCAGATCAAAAAGAGAGAGACAGAATGAAAGGAAGAAAACAAGCTCCAGAGCAACAGGTTGGACTAAAGTTTTTCATTAATTAATGTTATTTAAACCAGCCATTTTAACACAAAATATTAAATTATCTTTCAGCATTCTTTAGTCTTCTAACTTATTTGATTTTAAAAAATCAAATAAAATTTCTAAAAAGCAAAAACGAACAATGGCAGAATCAAATTAAGTTTGTTCATTGACAGTGACCCTTTACTCTGACAATACTTTATATCCCTTTGAGCGTTCTCGCACAAATACAATGACCATACAAAATATAGGGTGGTGGGGGATCTGGCAGTATTGTACAGGTCTGTATGTACATTTGACTGTGTGCATATATACATATGTGTAATTCCAATCTTAGAAAATAAACACAGGTTTGACTGAAAATAGCCGATGCTATCTGAGTTAATTCACACGCATAGTTTCCACCCTTAAGCCTATGACATTAGCCACTGCTTAGCTCAGGCTGCTGCAGCTACAGGCGGAGAGAGCAGAGGGGTAGAGTGGGCAGGGCGCAGCAGACATGGACGTGAGAACAAAAGGCTAGAGGTGCGTGGGCGGTGAGGAGGTCTGCAGAGCACAGCTGTATCTGAAAAAGAGCAAAACACATGCCAGTTGTTTTATTTTCTTTTTGCATACCAGTATGTTCACATAGACTGACTGTGGGCTGTGCTAGCGTCTGACAAATAATGCAAGTGGCTGAGCAAGCTTTTACTGGGTGGGTAAGTAGAAGGCAGTGAGGAGGTAGTGGTAGAAATTTCAGATTACACACACCTAGGAAAAAAAATCGCATCAAACACAAGCACCTAAGAGCGGCTGGGCGTCACAGTGCATAGTGCTGAGCCAACATTGTTCTGCTCTCTGAACTGATTGATGAGCAGATTTGACATCCAGCAACTCTAGCCATGGCACATGATAAGCAATTTTGGAGGGAAAAAAATCTGTCAGGGAAGAGGCCCTGGCTTCTCAGTACAGTCAGAATAAGACTAGCTCTGGCTCAAAGATGCATCTGGAGTCTTTTCCCAGTGAGTCTGACACAGAATTGCTCTGTGGTATAAGGACCATCCTTCCCTAGGTGTCACTGGCGGTGCAAACCCATTAATGAAAGACTTGTTTGCGCTGCAGTTTTCGTACAGAAAGTGCAAGGGCACTGGAAAATGGAGTGAGAGGCAGTGTGTGCTGCTTGCAGGCAGGTGGGTAGGTTGGACAATGAGGTGTGTGGCATGGCAGAACTGCCTGTGGGACTGTCGTGTACATTGCTAGGGGAGCTGAGCAACCAGCAGGCTGGTAAGTGAATTTCATCTTATACGTTTGTTTCTTTTCTTCCTGTTTTAGAAATTCAAAATGCTTCTTTTGCAAATTCTCCTACCCGTTGACTTGCTGAGTCTATTTTGCTGAGAAGTCCTCCCAAAAGACTAAAACCTGTGAGCTTTATTTCTTCTCACATCACTGATTCATTGCTTGCTCTCCTCCCTTAAGATTCACAGTACATCAGGACCTGACCGGAGGAGTTGTCTGTCATACTTCCAGTTAATCAATGACCTACTTTATTATTACATTTAAAGCATGGGCTCAAAGCGAGGCTTTCTGCACTGAGTGAAGATCTGGTCAATAACTGGCATGAAGGATGCTGCAGGGAACAGTGCTATGGAACAGAGAACAGTTTTTACTAAATGTCATTTCATGACACCTCCCCTTGGTAGTTCAGTGTATTTTAGGTACAGTAGGATGTCATAATTCCAGTTACTTTCTCCAATACAGATGCATGGACTGTGGAAATATACTGAGTGCTGAAGTGGAAGCCTTTCATGTAAACATTAACAAACAGTATTTTTATTCACCTTCAATTAATTTTATGCATCTTCTCAGGTTTAATTACAAGTATGGTATAGCTCAATCAGTCTTAACAAGTTAAATGGAAGTGTCCTGAAATAAATCGTCTACTGGACTAACAGACTAACACAGGTCTGCTGGGGAACTAATTTAATAAGCCTGCTACCATTTCTTGGCAGGCCTGTTCCTTGGTGTATACTGTATCATAAACACCTTGTTTCATTACAAAATTAATCATTTGTTACTTTTACACAGCTCTGCACAACAGTGATGAGAAGATAATTGAATTCTCTCTGCCTCAAGTATCACCAAAAGGATTATTATTCTTCTATTATTTGTAATATATACAACTAATATATACATGTACACACAGTTATGCTTTTGCAACCTCATTTAGCCGGTATGTTCAGTGGGTTTATATTAGCCTAACCAGAGACAGAAACAATCTGTGCACAGGTGTAGCTGAAGAATGATCTGACAGAACTTCTGTTGTTACTAACAGTTCAAAAGTCAGTAAGATAGCAGTTTCAGTTTGAGATCCAGGCTGAGTTTACATGGTTGCTAAATGAGTGATGTCTTCAGTCTAGATCCATCTCCTGTAGCTTTAGGCAAATATTTGCCTCAATCGGAAGGGAAAGTAGTAACCCTCATGTCTGCACAGGGTCTGTTGTGAGTGACAGACTAAGTCAGAATCATTAAGTTTGGAAAAGACCTCTAAGATCATCTAGTCCAACCATCAAACCATCTAAACCATGTCCCCAAGTGCCACATCCACACGTTTCTCAAACCATTAGGGATGGAGACTCCACCACCTCCCTGGGCAGCCTGTTCCAATGCCTGACCACTCTTGGAGCATAAAAATTTCCTAGTATCCAACCTGAACCTCCCCTGGTGCAGCTTGAGGCATTTACCTCTCATCCTGTCACTGTCACCTGGGAGAAGAGGCTGACCCCCACCTCACTACAGCCTCCTTTCAGGGAGTTGTAGAGAGCAACAAGGTCTCCCCTGAGCCTCCTCTTCTCCAGACTGAACAGCCCCAGTTCCCTCAGCAGCTCCCGTAAGACTTCAGCTCTGGACCTTTCACCACCTTCATTGCCCTTCTCTGGACATTGTCAGTCCACCTCAGTTCTGATGTATTTTCTAAAGGTGCCTTTCTCTTTGAGTCAACACAGGAAGCCTAGGGAGATCCTGTTCCTAACCAGACACCTCTGGAAGCTTAACACTAGCTGTTATCTGCCAAGGTAGTCAAGGAATGGTCCTGACATGGGAGGAGGGGACTGATAGACCCTCTCTCTGTTGTAAGAAGAAAGAGAATTCCCTAAAATCTTATGCCACTGGTGACTTTCTCAGCACTTCTGAAGAAAAAAACTATTGCGCTTTGAAACATGGGGGTTTTGCAACAGAGAAAGGGGTTATGGCTGCAACCAGCTTTCTAGTGATAGCAAGAACTGTTCAGAGGAATGGAATCTTGTGGAGCCAGAAGGAGTACATGCTAATGAAACTGGAGTGAAACTCATGTTGCTCTTATGATTTTGGTTCCTGCCCAAAGGAACTCCCAAAGGGAGGAGTTTCAACACTTGCAGTTGATACTCTGCAGTGCAAAATCTCCTTACATTGTCTACCTGACCTGTTATTCTGCAGCTTGGAGTAAAGCTGCCATCCAGAAGTGCTACAGAAGACAGACATCTGCTACTTGTTCCCCAAAGCCAGAGCGATTTTGGAATAGGTGAAAAGATGAAAAGGAACTGACAGTACCCATCATCTCCCGTTCTCTCTTCCTAACATCTGTATTTAGACATGATATTGTGCAATTATATCACAGGTGACATAAACATTCAGCTAATGCCTTTATAACAGGTCTGTAATAAGAGTAAGGTCAGGGGCTGCCCTCTGTGCTTGGATTCATTATATGGAGAGAGGAGCTTTTGTCAAGCCATCAAAATATTCAGAGAAGCTTTACATATTGAGACAAATCCAATACCTAAAGCCAAGCACCTCAGTAAGCATCCCAGTTTCAGGTTCTTGTTAGCCATATGGTTTTGGCCTTTTGCCAAATAGTATTTCACAAAAGCATACTGGTATATAAGCATATGATTGTAAAATGCCTCACCTTAAACTAAGGGATAACAGGGAAACATGGGACTACTGTGGTAGAGTGGCTAAAGTGAGTTGCTAGGGTGTTACAAGGATGACTTTGAGATTGTTCCTAAGATTGTCTCCTCTCAAAACTGTGAACACACAGTTGGGCTGAGGAGTAAAAAGCAGACAAATGCGATTTTAGCAACACTGCTCTTTGGATGGCCAGAAATTGGTGTATCTTAACTGTCTCAGCTCAACGGGCTCCCCAGATCAGCGAGGCCATGAATGATGATTAGTATGAAATTCACATAGTAAGATTATGCAGAAAGAAAGTCTATTTATTTAGTTGTAAAGTGAATAATTAGATATGGAAATTAGTAGCCATGGGTCACATAGAGCCATCATTTTGAGAATAACCTCAGTGTAAGAGCTGATCTAAACTGAAAAAATCAAGGAATGACTGAAGAGAATGGAACACATCTAACAAAACAATAAAATGATATTGCAATGATTGTATTACAGTGAAATGATGATCTACTCCCACACTCCAGCTATATTTGTTCACATTCTGATGTGTTAAATCTCCCCAAAGGGTGATTTTTCTTGGACAGCTCAGATCTGCTTCAATGTTGCAAGCCCTTTTTCTGCCACTGTTGCATAGAAAAGAATTGCTGATGATCTGCTTCAAAGTGTGGACAGAAATGTCAGGAATATATGATTCCTTCCAAAGGCAGTAAATTTATTAGTTGGCTGTTCAGTTCAATGCAAGCTACCATGGCCTTTTGCCCCCCTTCTTTCTACAACTGTCCTATTCTGTGAATGAGGTGTTTTGCACTGAAGTGACACAAGCAATGAAAAGCGTCCCGCTCTGTGCTAGTGTGGCCTCACCTTGAGCACCAGGTTTAGATGCCACAATATCAGAAGGATAAAAACTATTAGAAAGCATCCAAAGGAGGGCTGCAAAGATGTTGAAGGGTCTGTAGGGCAAGAGGTATGAGGAGTGGCTGAGGTCCCTTGGTTTGTTCAGCCCAGAGCAGAGGAGGCTGAGGGGAGGCCTCATGGCAGCCTACAGCTTCCTCCCAGGGGAGCAGAGGGGCAGGCTCTCTCTGCTCTGCTCTCTGGGGACAGCGACAGGGCCCGAGGGAACGGCATGGAGCTGCGTCAGGGGAGGGTCAGGCTGGGGGTTAGGGAAAGGCTCTGCACCAGGGGGTGGTGGGCATGGACCAGGCTCCCCAGGGCAGCGGGCACGGCCCCAAGGTGCCGGAGCTCCAGGAGCGTTTGGACACCGCTCTCAGACACAGGGCTTGGGTTTGGGTGGTGCTGTGTGGGGCCAGGGATTGGGCTCCGACGATCCTTCCAACTTGGGATATTCTGTGATTCTATGAAAACTGGAACAAACTGATGGAAATTTTCAAAATGCTTATCTTGAGTTAAATGATCTTTGCTAATCCAAATGGTTGCTTTGATTTACAGAGCCTCTGACTTACTCTGTTGTAATGTTATGCAAAAAAATCTACTGGAAAAGCACCAATAAAAAATACAACAAAGGCCAATTAGGTTATTTTTTTCTCTGACTTATTCACACATACTGAGGCACCATTCCTGCAGGGATGAGGATAATTTGGGGCTGGTAAATGTAATAGCTTCTAAGTGCAATTCATTTGCAGCTAGCAGTACAGCTCTAACTGATTTTCATCTGCACTTTTAACAAAGCAATTATAAAGCAGCATAGTCTCCAGTAGGTGAAAGTGTGCAGAGCTGGGACATAAATTAATAATGTAATAGGGTAAGGTACCTAGGGTCCAGATAAAGTGTCCTGGAATTAGAAATGCTAACGGCTTGCCTTGCCAATAACTGGATTGTTATAACCATGGGCACAGAGGTGTGCCACAAAGTCCGTTCTGCACTTGAAGTCACTCCAGAACCTGGAAGCCAGCCCTGCCACGTGTCCAGATCTTCCTAGCACCAGGTATCCTTTTACAAAGTGCAGGAAGCAGGACTGTTGCAGTCATGTAACAGCACTGGTGTCTCACCAAAAAGGACTAAGGTTATGATAATGGAAATCTTTTCTTCCTGCTTTTGAAAGGATTCTTTGATTCAAGATGAGACCTAACATTTGTACTGAGACTTCCAGTGTATCAGAAAAGCTGAAAAATCTGATTACAGCTGAGGTGAACCAGGGAAAATTTCAAAAAGCCTTGCAAATTCCAAGAGTGTTCCATTGATCAAAAAGCTAGTCAGCAGGCGACAGTTCCATGCGAGATATTAATTCATAAGGAGGAAGAATAGGTCAGAAGGAAGGCATAAATTAATTGTCACTTGGGAAATTTGTACTCTGACTAAATCTTTCTGGAGATACATTTAACTTCTAATAAATTAATTTCCTGGAATAACCATTATCTCTTTCAAAGAACTTCTTCATTTTTTGGGAAATATGGGGCAAATCTTTTAATTTTGCTGTACTATAGCATACTTATTTATACAAGCATCTGACCTACCATACATGAGGTTTGTAATTAAAACCACTGGTGTTTGCAGAGTATGTAAAATACTCGGATGTCACTGAGTGAGAAATTAAGAGCGTTTGGCATTAGTTATTTGCTATGTTCTTTCTCCACGTATTAGCTAGCATTGCTTCCCTTCTCAAAAACAAGTCTTCTTTCTTGCACCTCTCAATCTGGCTCCACAACTTTGGCTGTCTGCCAGACAAGTTAGTGCTGGTATCATGTAGGCTAATGTAACTCTTGAAATCACTTCACTAAATTTAGATCCTTGTCTCAGAACTGCCTTCAAACATTTAAATGGAACATATAAAGATGCTTTTCAGGTTTTGTGTGGTTTTCTTCTTTAAATCAGACACATGCTTTTAATTTGGCTTTCTCACATTTTCAGTAAAAAAGAGTTGTTGTTCAGTTACTCATTCAATAATATTAATTCTAAATAGTTAGGAGGTGCTTTTCTAGAATTATGTTTATTCGACAGGATCTCTAAGTGCCTGGGTGCAGGAGAAACTTGCACAATGGTTGTTTATTCTCCTCTGGTAGCCAAAAGATAAATGCACACTATGACGGTGTGCAGCTCAGGACTGTATAACCCCACACACAATAGCTCTTTATGTCCAGAAAGTCAGTTGCAGAGTGACTTCAGATCCAACAGATCTCAAAGACCTGTTTGGCTTATTTCCCCTCTGTTCTCTCACTGAAAGTGCTGAAGATTTGGAAAAGTGGAAGAGTCCAGCGAAACAGCATTACTGTCGTGCCTCATGGTCCTCTTTGACTGATTTCACACTTCGACTTTGAACTGACTTTCTGACTAGTTGATGGTATGACTGTATTAAGCTGAACAATGTGGGCAGTGTGAAATCCATCAGGTTAGTCATTATGAGCTGATTTCTGGCAGATACACACCAATTCATTTTGGGTGAAATCCCAGGACAGTGAGGTCCTGGGTCTGTATGAGAATTTAAGCGCACAGAAAGTCACACAAACATGAAACACTGGGAAAAAAATGTGATTCTAGGGCATTTCTCTCAGAAGCCCCATTTTCTCAGCTAAGTCACATACCATCATTTTTTTTCTGAGGGATATTAAAACAAAGCTGTTTATCAGAAGATAAGTTAATGGCTGTTGTTCATTATACATTGCACATGTTGCTATGTGATTGCTTATTAATAGAAACTTCCCTGATGCAGATTTTCAGAAACTGAAACACCATGCAGAATTGGGTAGACAACTAACAGGACAAGATTTACGAGAGTATATATGAAAGCTTCAGTTGTAAACAGCTATATTTATATTACCAGCAGGACTCCATGCAGAGACGAACAACCCTGCAACTCTCTTAGTGACAGGTATGTGAAGTTCCTGCTGCTGTGCTCAAGCAGGCAATACATCTGCATGAGGTGCAGAAAGTTTGGAATGAGCTATGGTTACTTCCTAAAACCCCATACATCACTTAGGGTGCTAACAGCTGATTCCACTCATGGTTTTTGTTCTTACAATGCATGGTTAATATTCACTCAGTAATGGTGGCAGCTAAGTTTGTTTTATTCTGTGTAATTGCAGAGTTTATTCCAGAAATATGTACTGTAGCATCCTTTACATTTTTCTCTGAAGCATCTGATATTGGCCAGGGTCAGATCTCAGATGATTTTGACCAGCTTGGAAATTCTTCCTTGTTTGGTTAAACAAAGTCACAACATTTTCCTTGCATATGGCAACTAGCCACGCTTGAAGCTTAGAAGATAATGTTAGCAGTATTTACCCCAGGAGAATCTAAACAAGTTTTAATATATATATTTATACATATACATACAGAAATGTATGTACATAAAAATGTATCTATAGGGAGCACTCTCTGAAATACTACCCTAAGGAAAGGGATAGAAATCAGCTGGTGCTGAACTCACATCATAGTACCAGAAGGAAGAGCAATTTTGGCCTCTGTTAGGAAGGAGACCTCTTACAAAAACCAAGTTCGTATTTTCAGTGCTTGTGAAAAGCATCTCTCATGCTGAGAGTACCCCGTAGAGCAGAACCCCTGCATGGGTGCTGTAGAGTTCTGAGAGACTGAATCTCTAGCAAAAGACTGAATTGTTTTCATAGCCAGAAGCCAGAGAAAGCTTGCAATGGAATCCTTGCAGTGGAAAGTGTAGCTAGAGAAGCAGTTAACAAAAGGTGACAAAGTTAGGCTTAGAAATTAGGCTTAGCAATGTCTGAGAAACAGATCTCTCAAACCTACCGATGCCCATCTGTGTAGCATCTGAGCTGTCTGGGATGTAAGAAAGTCTCAGTAAAGTTGTATGTTCAGGGAAAGAGACGTGAAATGGATTACTCAGGAGTAAGTACTGGGTTTATCCGTGACCAGAGGCTTCAAGCACATTGTCTGAAAACAACTTGAACTTCAAAGACAATCACAGTCATTGGCTTTTTTCTGTTTAGCTCTATTAATTTTTTAACTATATAATTCATAGGTCTTCTTCCTTTCAAAGAGAGAAGATAGAATGTTCAGCTGGAGCTGAATATGAACCTCAACTTGATCTTGAATATCCACATTTTACTGAAAAGGGTTTATTTCAATTTGGATCTGAGTTTTACTTCTTTAGCATTTTAAAATGCTCAGACATCTGGAAGAAAGACTTTTAGGGCTTGCAATGTCTAAAAGTGGATCTGAATTCAAAACCATAGTTGACATGAACCCATAGTCTATGCACACTCTAGCACAGCTTTGTCATGCAATTACACTTTCAGGGACCTGTTCATTTCCCTGTGTTATCTGTGGCCCAAACCACAACATAGTGTTTTCCACATGTCAGAGCTGAATTGTCAGCTTTCATAGTAATTTCACCAGCAAAATCATTGAACTGGCCAATGTCATTCATGGTTACATTCTACTATGACATTTGGACACAGATTGAATTAGATTAGATAAAGCTTTATTGCCAAAGCAAAACAAATCACTTTAATTAATACTGCAAGCTGAATGCTAGCTGAAGCACGGTTATTATTTGTTCTTTCTGTAAGGTCTGTCTTTTCCAGTACCATAAATATACTTGCAGTGCGGTGTGAAATCATCTGTACCAGCAGAAGTCCCTATTAAATTATCCTTTATTCAGTCAGTTTTTGGGGGTATGCTGAATGTAACTTCAACATACTTCAAAAAAAAAAAAAAAAGGGCAATAACCTCATCTTTATGCCATAGAGAAGGACAAAAGAGCCCAAAGGAAGGCCTGAAAGTCCTTATTCCAAAGATGGGAAGAATTCCTACTGAGTGTAAACTGGGGATGTTGTCCGATGACCTCTCACAAGTCAACAGTAGAAGTCATAGCATGGCATTGCTGGTGATTGGAGACAGGTCTATTGAGTTAATTAAACTGCGTTGCTGGCAGAAGCCCAATGTTGGGAGGGCAGCAAGTTGGAAATCCTGCAATAAGGTGGAAATCAGGTGAAAAAATCCTTTATGATATACCTACTAATCAAAAACTCTTGCAGTTACTAAAGAGCAAGAGACTAAAAATAATATTGCAAATGTGAGTTAATTTTCTGAAAACATATTTCCACTGAACTTCATTCTTCACTAATCCTAAGCTCGAAAGTAACATTCTTCCTCTATGATTTTCTTTGGTTTCCAGGTAGTGGCTCAGCATACGAGCTATTATTCCCCTCTACACTGCCATTTGCTGTCACCTCCTTGAAGAGTAGTCAAAACATCTGCACTAAGAGTCTGAATTGCGCAGCTTCAGGAGATATTGCTGTGTATACAGGATCAAGTATGCACGTCCCCTTTACAGAGCACATTGAGAATGAACAACTGACTATCTCGCTTGCGGAATGTGATGCACAGGCCAGTTATTATTGGTGAAGAGATCTCACAATTTTTCTTTTCAATGGCAGAGTGATTTAAGGGAAGATTGAAAAGGATGAATGGTGCTTGTGATCTGCAAGGTAGTGGCCTGTTCTAAGCAGAGGTGTGATATGAAAAGCAGTGCAAGTCACAAGTGAGAGAAGATGACAAAAGAAGAAGGCAGCACAAAATGCATGGAAGNGATCAAGTATGCACGTCCCCTTTACAGAGCACATTGAGAATGAACAACTGACTATCTCGCTTGCGGAATGTGATGCACAGGCCAGTTATTNCAGGGTTGACTCATATGACTGTTTCCAGTCTGTTTATTTCTTTGGAGGACTACAGTGGAATCTCTCTGCCTAGTGGACAACTGACTCCTGCACACAGCCCTCCTTCCTGATTTTTCTCCCGTTCCCTGAGGTATAAACCTCTTTCTTTATATGCAGACCCTATAAGCAAGCTGGGAATGTGAAAGCAAGAAGGAGAAGAACAGAATTAAGATATTTCTGTTATTTTGCTGATCTGCAGAAAATTGGAATTAACCACTCCATCATGCTTCTCTGTCCTTCAACTACATAAACGTCAGTGTTCTCACCTTTCCAGTATCTCCTTGCAACTGAGAATGAAATCTTGAAAACACTTGGTACCGTCAGGACCCAGTGATAATCTGCATTTTATGGCCTTTCAGGGGCAACCGCGGGCTGGGAACGCCTTTAAGGTATCACATGATATCTTACGGAGTGTTGATAGAGTTAGGGGCTTATGTAGCCAAGACTAAAAAGAGCTTTCAGGAGAGCGCTTAGACTAAACTTTTTACAGCCTGGAAACTTTGACATCTGCAGAATGCAATGCTTAGTTATTCAGCCTCTGTTTACATCTCCTTCAGATCTAGCCATCTGCTACACTTCAGCTGTTGTGTTTTGATGCCAACCTTCCTGAAAGCAGGCTTGCATTGATTAGATTCCATCTAGCACCATAGCTGCTTCTCTGTCGCAGCATAACTTAGTGGTTCCTCTCTTACTTCTGCTGGTACATGTGAATATTGCTTTCTTATCAAAACCAAACTGTCATATCATACATCTATTAGTTGCCTACATTCATTCTTGTAAGTCCATTCATTCACTGGAAATTGCCACTACACTACTTCATGTGCCACTCCTGCACAGTATGAAAGAAGAGACATTCCACGCAGGCATGGATATGACAGACGTAGTGATCAGAAGTGCACTTCTTTGCATCTTTCACAGGCATCTATTGTATTCTAAGCAAAAGGAATTGTTCAATATGTTAAAAGAGGGTCATTTTTAGAAGCTGCACTTAAGGACAGAGCTAAAGTTGACCAAGACACAAAGATTTACTTAGACTATTCTTTCCTCTGCCCAGCTACTTCTTGTTTTTATTAAATCTGGGAACAATTTTAGATAATATTTCCTAAAGCATGGACGCAATTTAGAGGAACCATTCACTAAGCTATTAAATCATAACTATGCAATGGATGTTAAGGAGTGGGAAGGTAGGAAACTTGAAAAAAAGTAGACAGGTATAACAAGAGTTCAGCAGGAATGAAACTTGTTGTTCATTCTAAGATAGTAACAATGCCCTTGAAAAGTCATTTTTTTAGCTGAGGTTCTGAGTCTGTTCTCACATACCTTGAAATCGTTACTCATTCATCAAGTCAGAAACATTCTGTAATAATTTCCCAAGTCTGCCAGAGCAAAAGGCACGGCAGACATCATAAGACTGGAATCATGTCTAGCTTTCTTTTCATGTTTCATCTGCCTTACTCCATTACCATCCATAGCTTGCTTCTTACCTTTTCAGACTACCGCATGTGGCAGGAGAGCTGGTGCCTTTTAAGGCCAGCATCTGGGACACTGTGAGCACACCAATTCCAACATAAGCAATCAGTAATAATGAGACAGATTCTACCACTCTTGCACCATGCAGCAGCTAGCGGTGAACTAGGTCTCGCAGTGCATCCATTGCCAATTTAAGATCTCAATCCTAACAACATTCCCACAAAGCTGTGCTGCACGAATTAGTCAGAAAGTCCATGGCTGTGAATCACACTGCATGTGTATGTGCTTTCTGGATTAAGGGCCAGTAAGCAACAGGTTACTGTTTATTTTAGCCCTTCTTGTTACATTCAGTGAGTAGCATGACAGCATGATTTTGCTTTGCTTTGTTTTTGTCATCACAGCAGCTTCCAAGAATTCAGGAGTGAACCTCTGGCTCTGTTGAATAAACTGCAAGATTTTATTGACTCCAGCTAGACCTTTTAATCACAGAGGTTCTTACCACCATGGCACAGAAATACTGGATGTTTCCACACAAGGAAGAAGACAAAAGGGTTTCTTCAGGTAACTTTCCTTACTGAAAAAATAGAAATTAGAATGTGTACTTTCAACATAGTGATGGAGGTATGGGGCTCTGATATAAAACAAATATGGAACTTCTCCCCCAGTCCTCCTAAAGCTGGTTAAATGTACAAATCAACCTTTCTGTTTAGCTTGTGATGGACAATACCCACCTCTTCACAAATACTCAATCAGATTCTGAAAATGCAACCTCTTATTACACGGAGGGAGAAAAACACAATGTTAAGTTGAGGAACTGAAGTAACAATTAGTAATTCTCTGTGGATACAGCACCTAACCCACCCTGAGTGGCACTCCTTTGCCATGGTATCATTGTTAAAGGCAGAGGTACACCGTGCCATCTTCATATTACCTCCTTGAACTGTAATTTCAGAGCTTTTGCTAAATCATCACTTTTCAGCATGACACCATTTGAAAGTTTACCCAGGTTTGTCTAACGAACCTTTACTAACTCCAGCAATTTCAGCTCAGAGTGTTCTGGGCAAACTGGTCCCCGTTTGCCATTCACCTGCAGAAAACAGGTATGGCCACCTCCTGCTGTAATGTCACATGCGACCACAAAACCCCTTTCGTATTTATTCAGGACCTGTGTAATGGCAGCATTGCTGTGCGAAGGCAAGAGCCTTGAGGGAGAAGTGATGTATCTTATCAACTCAGCTGACAGAGGTGAAAGAAAAAAAGTAAAGCAGTTTTCGGTCCAACATAAAAAGTCTGATCACCTCTCAAAAGCAGTCAGATGTAGGATTTCAACTACNTTTAAAAGTCACAAAATGTATTCAGATGGAATCTGTGTTTATCACGCTGCCCATCTTTCATAGTGTAAAAACATCTTCTTAGTTCTGTGTTGCTCAGGTCACTTCACGTTATTCGTAGGTACAGAGATGAGGTTTTGCTGTGATGAATCAGTTACTCACGGCACAGCACAGTTTTAGCATAGCACAACAGGGTTCATCAGTCTTGTGATGAGGATAATTTCATTACTTCTCCTACAACACTTGAATGAATTGGCAGATTCTTTGCAGTGGTTTTTAAGACGATTGCTGTTGCAGATGTCATTATCTCAGTTTCCTGTAACAGTTTATCAATATAGATAGCAAGGTTTTTCCTTGATGTCTTATCCCAAACTATGTAGCACTTGTACACAGAATTCCTTATAGAAAAAAAAAAAAAAAAAGTCTTGTTACAACATTATGCAAGAGAGCTGCCTCCTGAGAGAGCACTGTTTGAAGGACAACTGCAGACAATCTGAAGAGGAAAAATGAAAAAAGGCACCTGCTTTATAAGGGCTGCCTCTACTGATCACAGTCCAGATTTTCTTTGTAACTAATCTCACGAGATGAAAGCCTGCATGCTTGTACAGTGGTCAAGACAGCATGTGGTAAGCTTGGGGTGTATTTCTTGCAAGGCTTGAAATGAGAGAGGAAATAATGAACATTGCTCCAGACCTTTCACCCCTAGATGCTGTATGACTTCTAATTTCTACCCAGTGTTTCAGGAAGCTCTAGTACGAAGGTGCAAGGGCAAGAACTTCCTACTCCAGAACGGAGATAGCTGCTTGCAGGGGGCTTTCTCTCTCTATCTCTCTACTCACAGATATTGGAAATATAAATTATTCCAATTCTCCCCATTACTTTGTATCACCCTTTTCAATTCACATGTTGCATTCAGCATAGAACTGAAGATTCAGGCAACATGGAAAGACGTCTGTAAATCTGACAAGCATAAATCTGCATAGCAGATTTCAGAGAGATTTGTAGTTTCTAAGGCAAATCGGAAAGTATAATCCTGGCTATTTTTTAACAAGTGTTCCTTGACTACAAGACTATTGGCAGAGCCAGCACAGAAATATTGCCTTTAAATGTCTGTGCCTAGACATAAAGAAGGCATTTTGCCAAAATGAAAGTGAAAATCATTGGCCAAATTAGCATCGTGTGATCTTAGCTTTAAAATGACCCCGATGCTGTATAAACAAGATTACATAAGGGTTCAGAGGTATGTGAAGCAGTTCAGTAGTGCCATCTTGAGGGAAGTTCCTAGATCTTACATTCAATTCCAGATTTCAGATCATCAGCATTCGCCCATGTTTTGTTAGCTGGAGGTAAGTCAATGAACTACTCAGAAGAACACAGTATGGTAGATTCAGAAATGCATTAAAACATGCCCTTATTTAGCAGAAGAGAAGTCAAAGCCAGCACTAATGCATTTCTATTGCTGCAGAAAATTATAGTCTGGGAAATAGAATTGTAATGTTTTGCACTTTTAGCTGTTTATCCGCAAAGCCACTTAGTAATGTGGATTAAGCCTTGCAAAACATTAACACTAATTTAGACCATAAATATCTTTGTGTCAGAAGGGAACCAATGGAGATGATTCCAGAGTCTCATGCAATTCTGTTTATCTTCTATAATCTTTACCTTCATCTGGGATGCAGAATGGGATACATTTATGCTAGCCCAATTTTCAGTAGAATAATAACCACACATCGGAAATCAGATTGATTAATTTATGAAGTAGCAAATGGTTAGAATTACAAAAGAGGATGCTTACGATTCCATTCCGCTTTGCCTTCCAACCATTCCTATCTTCCCTATCACATTGGTCTGGAAGTGCCAAACACCATCTGGTAGACTAAGATCAGTAAATGTCAAAAGTGGTTTTCATATTTCAGATCTGTCAGCTGGTGACAGCTAGGGTGGTTTAGAGATCATGCAGATTTTTTTTTTTTTTTTTTTGCTGGGGAGGGCTTTGTTTCCTGTCCATAAATGTTTCCTGTCCAGAGGCAGAAATGGCAGCAAGTGACGTTTTCTATATGGAGTTTCTTGTTTTGTTTATTATTATTATTATTGTTTCCTTCTTTTAGTGAGAACAGATTTACGGCTCTTAAACCAACCAAAAACAGTGCACAGTTTTAATAGCTTGGACGTTGGTGACTTTTTACTTGACATGCATAATCACCACGGCTGACGTAAGATTTATTGATTATCTATGAAAGGACAGACAGCTGTGAACTTCAATGCTTCTGTAAATATCAACACTACAGTAGTGCAAATGCATGCAGTGTGATCTTACAGTCATGCACAATTCCTCTGGGTCCTGTAGCTGGAACAAAACATACAAACTCATGTCACCTATTTGTGAGATCCAAGCACAGTCATTTCTTGCTGAATTTAGCAGGATCAAGTGCATTTTGCTCCTCTAGGAAGCTCCGACGAATCCTGCAACTGCCTTTGGAAGTAAAGAGAAACCTTTCAAGGAAAAAGTAAAGGGAAAGGGAGAAACAAACATCTCCTTGAATTTAATTGCAGATAGCCTCAGAGCAATTGCAGACTGAGATCCTGATACACTAGTATGATATTCATTTCACAAAAATGGGTTGCTGAATAAATAACGTTTGACAAGGCAAGTGCCATCTCACTGTAGTGATAAGATATCTTGCTGGGACATTTTCTTTTACCATGACATTCCTCACAGTTTGCAGAGATGCCAGTCCACGTATGACTCAGTATGCAGTTACATTTTGCTCACGATCTGATGTTAACCATATGAATATTCATGAAAAATAAAAAAAACACAAAGAAATAGAAAACAGCATTTTGCAAGGAAAGTATCACAGCGCAATGATCACTCATCTCCAGAAGAGCTGTGGAAAATACTTCAACTGAAACCTCTCAGGTTTTTCCCCACTTGTGTTTTTACACTTCCATGTACATATGCCTGAATTGGAATAAATGGTCATGAAATAACACAATCTGCACAAAAAAAAAGGCTTGTAACTTGAAAATCTGTGAAAATTTGCATTTTCAGTTTATCTATTCCACAGAAATTACCAAAACAAGCAAATCTTGGGCAGTGGAGGTGACATTAAATACAATAGAAATACTTTTATGAGAAATGCATAGAACAAAGAAGGAGCATTTCTTCAGTAATGTGTTTTTATAGGTATCCTTTGCTGCATTTCCCATTATTTGTTATCCCACTAGACTTATGCTGCTTTGATACCAAGTAAGTATCTATATCGTCTGAGTTTATTTTAGAATTTTCTTTCTCTTTTGTTTCCATTTAACTGCAGTTCTTAACCTTGCCAGCCAAGCTACTAGGTGAAGTGATTTTTCTAAAGTATAAAACACAAAGTTTTGTGTTTTATACTTTATAACCCCCTGAGTTCTCTTTTTTGCTTCTCTTGACATTCATTTTTAATTTTAAATGGATGAATGTGCCAATGTATTTCCTTTACATACACCACTTCCTGAAAACTGAGAATCATCTGCTTTATAATGTTAAATTGTTCCTACCACAGCACTGTTTCTTGAAAGTAAATTCAGTCACAGGTTTACTATTACAAGCAGCAGTAGGTGTGTTATTACATCAGTAAAATATCTGAACAAAAAGTAAGTTTGCACTGATATTATCCAAGAAAAAATGTTCAGCAGTAGGGCATTAATTCAGGAAAAAAAAAAAAAAAAAGTTCTTGATAGTTTTGTCCTTCCGAATGTGTGGTTTGCATTCCCCTTTTTCTACAGAATTCTTTTGAAACTTTAGGCACTTCCCATGAGACTCATTTGCATCATCTCTCCTCAAACTGACAAAGACATATTTTAGACTCAGTAGTGCGACATACACTAAGATTCTAACGCAGGCAAGACAGCAGAGTACACATGTTGAGCTAGGTAGTATGCGCGCATATCATTTTTTCTCAAAAGGAAGCTCCACACCAGCTTATCCTCTTGATAGATCATCCTTTATCTCAAAGGGTCCTGCTGCTGGGAGGACCCCAATCTCTGTTGTTGACATGATGTTCTTGCACCGTGCATTCCACACATGTAGTTCTGTAACAGCAAGACATCATGAGGTGTCTTCAGGTTTCCTTCGACCAACTTCCTAAAACTTTTGGCAGTAGAGAAATATAACAGCTAGATGTTACTCATAAATTTCTAAGGAAAAAAAAAAAGAAAAATCCAAACCTTCCTTCGGCTTCTATTTTAACTTCCAGGACCTACTTTCTCCCAGAAAGGAAAAAAATCAGGTTGCCCTTTCAATTTATTCACATGCTACAGTCAGACATTCATGTATAGTGATGAGGAAATCCATGTATATGGTGGTGTTCTGTATTTTGTTGGTATGTCAGCATAATGTTCCCCTGCAGCCAAGAGGCTATTTCCCTTGGAGAATTTCCAGCAAATTTGCTATGCCAGTGCTGTGCTTTGCATCCATTCAGGGAAGGTGCTGAGAAGAGAGAGAAAAAGCACAGGGACAAGAAAATACTTTGGGCAGATACTTCAAGCACAATGTAACAAATACTCTGTTTTTCTCCATAATGTATATGGCTTTTGAATCACCCAGAAAACATCGTAGGACTCTATATCTGACTGTATCTGCCAAACAAAAAATTCAAGATATCCTCTACCAAATGGCAACAACCAGGTGCCATAATTCGCTGCAGGGAAAGTTCTACAAGGCTATACATAAATCTGAACAGCAAAATTACACACATGTTTAAATGAAGGCTTAATTAGACATGATGTTTTAACTGTCTCCATGAAATACTGTATTTAATTTGTGATTGCATTATAACATCAGTTATTTCTGACTCTACATACATTAAAGTCTTATTCATTCATGACTGGTTGCAAACAATAATCTGATAAATATCAGCTTTAACCCCTTGCATGACAGCCTAAGAAAATAAGACCCCGATCTTGCCGAAGGTCTTAGTAGGCTATAATAAGACAAAATGATACAAATTTCTCCTGTAATTTTTGTCAGAGGTCATCAATCTGTATTCAACAAAACAATTATTGATATTTGATACCAATGAGTTCCTAGTTTGCTGGCTAAAAAAATCATATGACACATTAGGCCTGTTCTTTTCCTTATATGAGACCCATAATTAATAGGGCCAAATCATTCTCCACAGATAATTAATTCTCATATAATTCCACAGAGTGACTGACATTTCATGTAAATACTACTTTGGATAGGAGGATGCAAAGAAAAAGAGCTTAACAGCCAAACACAGTGTATTTTGCATAACTGTGCAGTTGCAGACCTTTTGCAGAGGCACATCAGCACGCATTTGCCTCTTGTTTCCTCCTCCAGCCCCATTGCAAATAATGACAAAAACAGCCTGTAGTTTGAGAGGGGGAAGAGACTGAAAATGCTTGAAGAATCAGAATGAACAAAAGCCAAGATTATTGAAGAGTTTTTGAAACATATTGCAAAGTGTAGTGTCTGCGTCACTGTCCTGCAGTGATAACATCTCAACGCAGGCTGTCGGTATTTTTAATCAACATGGCTGAGCCGACCCAACACACCAGTGTTACCAAAATATGTAATCCCGTCCCCTCTTCCTCTTCTCTGAGGGAAGATCTCCTATGCATTGGACTCTCCACTGGGCTGACTTCGTTCACCAAAGCCATGAGAGCAAAGCACACAGGGAGCGCCATGTCAGCCAGGTAATTCAGCTCCAAAATTCAGCTCCAGAGGAGCAGAGGAGTGCCAGACCTGGCAGGTGTGACGAGAAGGGGGCTAGGGCTTCTCCTCCTGCCAGCGGTGACCTGTCTGCAGAACCTATCTCCTTCAAATCTGCTCACAAGAGGCTAGCAGCCAGGGAAGAGTCTGACAACCCTCTTTCCTAGCCAAGGAGAAGAGAAGAGGGCAGAGAGGACACAAGGCATTCACATACTTTCTTGTCCCATCTATCTTCAAAAGCAGAAGGCCACACTTTGTTCACACACCCTTGTAAGGCAGACAGCTGTGCAATTAGGCAGCTGCCTTTCCCCCACAACAGCTTCAAGCCGAAGTTCTAAGGACTGCAGGGGCAATCCCCGCGAGGTGGTTTGTATCAGCTACTCCTGCAGCGGGAGAGAGAGAGGCTTTGCCTTGTATCATAGTCATCGGGGATGGACACCCAGTAGGTGCAAATTGCTTTCACTGCAGAGCCTGCAAGGAAATCACAGCTTATGAAAACTGAGGATCTGAACCCATTTTAGCCAGGATTCCTGAAGAAACAATGCTGATGGAATCACACAGTATGTGTGCTTGCGTGGCTATCTGTAGTTCCCATGACATTTTTTAACTACTTCCAACAACATTTAGGCAAGAAATAGAGGTCTCAGGAACGTTAAACTCACAAAACTTAGCAAGTAAAACAGCATGACTACCAAGCAAAGGAAGGGCTACAGAGTGAAATACCCATTTTTAGGTATCAGAGTCCACGTAAAAGCTCGACTTCAAATTACAAATGCAAGAAATGAGGGTTTGTTGGTTCTACTGACCCCACAGAACCAGCATCCATATAAACCTACATAATACTTTTACAGAAGTTTATAGAAGTTTAATTCCTGGCTTACAGAAAGTTAGGGAAACAGAGTAATAAATTGTAATATTAATTAGCTTTGCAGAGACGTTCCTTCTTTTCCCATAAAATATATGAATAAAATGCATCACAAATAGATCACAAAGATTTATCTCAAATATGTTTCTATAGAGCCTGAAGGATCCATCCAAAATGATATGAAAATCCAAGCATAATTCATGGTTTCTGTGATAGGGATGTCTGGTACTTAGCATGTATAGATTTTTGTTAACAGAGAATGCTGGATTTATCACCCTCTTGGTCAGTGTAGATCTTTGCAGTTTTACTCACTGCCTTTTCAAAATTATTTTAAAATCACAATGAAGGTATGGGAGTAAAAATGTAAAAGTTAAACAGACCTATGAGGTGATGATATTCAGATGCATGACAGTCCAGGGCAGTACTCTACAAGAAATCCACCCAGCTGAGTTTTAGCAGTCTTAGGAAATTCGACAGCCAGCACTTTCCCTTACATTATAATTTTTTCAGACCATATGTTGTGTGCTTCATTTCATTAATTCAACCATATTTTTTCCTCTTCCTTTTAAATAAAGATTGCAGCACTCACATGTCAGGCTGAAGAAGACATTACTTTAGCAGTAACATCTAACATCTGTTTTTGGCAGGCACTATGGGCAGTTGGCAGCAGCTCTGCAGTTCTCTCCTTATGTAAATGTTCGTGTGCTGGTGGCTGTCTAAGCTAACATTGCTAGAAGACAAAGGAAGGAAAAGTCCCTTTCCTTTTACTTGACTCTTACTGTTAGCTAGAACATAAGGAGTTTTGCGTATTGAGCAGACAGCCTCATTTTCACTGTATGTGGGCCAGATTTGGCTTCAGGGGAATCAAAGAGAGCCCTGTGCAAACAGGAATATTACCTAAAAAATTTATCAAAGAGAAAAGATTTTTAGGGCCTTATTTATGCACAGATTTATTCACTGGAAAGAAGGAATGCTAGAGAACACTGCCCGAAGCAGAGGCAGGGAAGAAATTTTGTTGTGCACCCTCCAGTCTACATAGCAAACACATTAAATCTTTCCAAAACTGGAAAACATTACTGAGAGGTGGTTTCACTGGATGCAGAATGATTGTTCAGATCTTTTTTACTATGCCTGTAAAATACAGCAAATATAGAGCCTCACTTACTGTGAAAATCAGAGCTTTGGTAGGCAACACTTAGAAAGTACAGTATCTACAATTCTCCCTCTCCACTTCTGTGTTGATCACTTCATACACAGAACAAAACCGGGATAACTGGAGAGGTTCTGCCCTGTGTTACACAAAGACACAAACCAGAGAGTCCCTTTACCTTGGCCCTATAGACCTCTGATACCCAGCTTGGGTGACTTCAGCTCTTTTACCTCCTGCTGAGGCAGAATTTCTGAACACACTACTCTGACAAGTTTTGGAGATATTTGTAATGCTCCCAGCTGTTGGGGCAGTACTGCCCACCTTTAGCTCAACAGAAGTTGTATCACTGGCTGCAGTGAGAGCATGAGTAGACCTGAGTGTCTGTCAGCACTGTATAATGTTGTTGTAAAGGAGGTTTTCAGCTACAAGGAGCAGGTTGAGAGCAGTTCCATATCCATTAGCCCAAAGTGTTCTCAGACAATACTTCTGTGATCCTTCCCCTCTGTCTTCCTGCATCCTCCTACCTTGTGATTTTGCACCTGCATTGGCACTTCTTCAGGTGCATTTTAAGCTTGGACAGGTAGCTCAGCTGGCCAAAACATGGATTGTACCAGAACCATAGGCTTTATAAGTCTGAGCAGAGCTCTGTGCTAACGTAGCAGTACTAGAGCTCCTTCAGTCATTTCTGCAGCTCACATTTCTTGCCTCAGAACTGCATCATGCCATGCTGATATTCCTTACATGTATTGAGGAATGGCTGGGAAGGCTTCTGGACTACCACTCCACAGCTTCAGACTCTGGCTAAATATCTCCAGTCAAAATTTTGATGTCAGTTAGAGATGTTTGTCCCGGCTATCAGCACACAAAATGCCATCACAAAAAGGCCTCAGTGCTGTTAGAGCCATGTCTCTGGGTAACTACGTGGGAAGTTAAGTGTTGCCGTGCAGTTCAGCTAATATTGTTTTGATAAGAATAAGCAATCTTAATGTTTGACATCTAAGTGATGTAAATGTCAGTATGAGAGGCCAATTGTAACTCTATGCAAGAGTGCAAAAAGAAAAAGAAAATCATGGAGCTTGAAACAACTGGATTTGAGTCTTCCTATGATACTGCTCTTTGTAAAGGAGAATCAAAGCATTTTAAAATCTGAGGAATCTCATACTTCACCATGCTTATACATGGAAATTGAATCTGCTGATTAAAAAGATACATTTGATGCAGATTCAGAGTTGAGGTCTGGGCTCTCTTTTGGCTCAGTTCTCATATTCAGGGTAATTTTCAATTCCAGACATTCTACATCACAGTAAACAGAGTTTCTCTGCCCATATGGTCAAGTCTAAGAGATGCAGCTGCCGAGTATTCTCAGTTCCCTCAAACTGCACTGGCAAACTGAGAATGCCCAGCCACTCGTAGGACTGGACTTCAACCTGTTGGCAGCAATTAGTTAATCTCTTCCACAAAACGCTGGAAATTTCCTTGTTTTCCTTGGGAATGCTAGAACGGTGTAGCCATCTGCGCATCTGAGAAGCCTGGATATTTCAGTGGGACGTTTTCCTTCTTGTTTACACCCATCTTTCTATCTTAATGTCATCTTAAACTATGCTGAACAATGGCAGGAACATGCTGTGCATACTGCTGTGAGAAAAGAGAAAAGAATGAGCAGAGGGACAGTAGGAAGCTGAACCATGTGTGAAAACGAGAATATGACTAAGTGACTTACCATTCAAATTGCCTTTCACCAAATGTCTGTAATCAATTCCAGCGCAGTAGGGATGGTTTACATTACAAAGGCTCTAATCACGGATTTGTCCAACATCATCTTTCCCAAGAAGTAGCCTCAGATGCCCGAAAAGTATATGCATGAATTTAGTAACAAAGACTAGAGGTTAAACCACTTTGCCTTTATAAATGATTTGTATTCCAGGTTTTAGGTGTCCCTCCCGTAGTGATTTTATTCTCAGGGAGCAAGTGACTTCTCAGTACCTGCAAAACTATGCCTACAAATTTGACTGAAGATAGTATTTTGCAGCAACTGAGATAACTGTACTAAAATAATTTTGTATTTTACTGCATTTGAGTTTTATGTAGAATGCAAGACCATAACATTCACAGTATGTCTCAAAAGAAAATAAATCAGTATTTGGAAATCACTAGAAAAATGATCTGTTTCTTTCCAAATTAACTCATGTCCTCTGAAAGGACAGAAGACAATCATTTTAGATTTTTAGTACAGAGGAAAAATCCTTCATTCAGGGTTGCACCAAAAATTACAAACCAAACATTTGTGGCCTTTATATCCAATTTAACATGGACAGAACGTCTAACAGATCCTTACCAGAACTAGTCTAAAATATATTTAGTCAGCAACAACATTGATTAATTTACAATTTTATAATAATTATTCTCCCAAAAATAGAACTTTGTGTTCCCTCAGAAATCCTCTTTTTTTTCCTATTGTTTCGGCAGAAAATTTAGTTCACATCCAGAAATCACAAACCTGCTCTGAATCTCTAAAATAGGAAGATTTTAATGTAATGTCTTATCAAGTGTATTTGAATTTCTGTCTTGAACTAGGATGCTGGAGAAAAAAAAGCTTCAGGAACTTCTGTCCCAGCTCTGTTACAAACTTGTTCCAAGCAAGGAAGACATCTATATAAGCCTCCAACCGACATATAAAATTACCTATGGAAATGAAAGTTGTTTAGAAAATAGGCAAGTTTTCCAAGAAGCTAAAATATAGAGGCTTTTACCATTGAATAACTACAAGTATTTGGCAACAATCTAGAACAATTCCATTGACATTAATGACATTTCTCCCTATTCATCACACTACAAAGTAATATCAAAACTTGGCCTAATTTCTGAAGCTACTTTCAAATTTTTCTGAGCTCAATGCGAAGAGGAAAGTCTGTAATTACAACTCTCTTAAATGAGTTCAATACAATCACATCACAACCTTAACATAAACTGTCTCGCTGATTGTCAAGATTGGTGAAAAACATGGCCAAAAAAGAAAATGGAGCTTCCTTACGTAAGTCATGTATTGCCATTTTTTTTCTATTGTCATGAGTAGCTGCTTGCTTTCGGTACCCTACAAAAGAAACCTCTTTAGACAGCTTTCCGCTGACTACGTCTTTTATCTGTACAGGCTTTCAGTGACTTGTTCACATATCTTTTTTTCTTTCTGTAAGCAAAATAATCTTTTATAACCTCAGTGAACCTGACAGAGAAAAGCACTAAAGCCAGACTACACAGGGTCATATCACAGCTTACTGAGAAATACCGGGCCACCAGAAGGAGATAACTGTAGACAGCACAAGGGTACAGGACGGCTCTTGCTCCAGTCCTGCCTCAAGGTAACATCTCACGAGTACCCACTTTCCATTCCAGTAATCTGTTGTTGTATAATATTGTTTATGGTCATCAAGTAATGCACGCAACCCTCATCCCATTACTATTTTAGCTCCAGGGTAAGGCTTATTTTTCTTATCTACAAAGAGGATATTAAGGAGTGGAATGCATACACATACTTCGCCATAGGTTTATTGTATTCAGCCTACTACCCCGTCAATCATGCCATTTTTGTTTTGTTATCACTTTTCTTAGTTTAGTGCCGTAACCTCAGGCTGTGATCTCATCAGATCTCGCAAACTAAACAGGGTCAGGCCAGGTCAGTATATAGATGGGAAACTTCCAAGAAAACTCAGATGTTTGCAGGAAAGAGTACTTTTCCCCCCATGCCATAGTTTTCAGTCTCTGTCAGTATCCAGCAGGATTGAACCAGCACCAGTGACTGAAGTTAGCAAGTTAACAAAAAAAGATTTCAAGACAATTCTAGAGTTGGCAGACTTCATGTCTTGAGTGAAATCCAGCTTGGGTACACTCTGTCTAAACCAGCAACTATTATTATTTCATTTTTCACTTCCCCTTCAAGTCCATGATTGCTTTCATTACTTCTCTGCAGATCTCTCTGCAGATTCATTGATAATTCCCACTGAGAGCTTCTGACCCTCCATCATCCCTCTCTCTTTTCTAGGTCTACTGTAAATCGTAATGCCACACACACATCAGCTTCATCTTGCAATTACCCTAGCAATGACTGCCTACTTCTCAAGACACCGGTATTTCACTACATTTGCTGTACATTCTCTTATTCCAGTAGCATATTTTGGTTTTCATTTTATGTCATTAACAGGCATTCTGTTACTCTGAACTGCTAAAAGCTTTCTGTCCCATTTCTGAGTTGGCTACATTTATTTGGCGCATAAAATAATTTCCACAGAAGTAATTGTTAAACTAAATTGAGACTCTTTTGAGTGGAAGTAAATTACTTTAGTTATTAGTTTAATTGTAGATCTTTTCATCATTAGTAACTTTTTAATCAGCTTCATGTTTTATTAGGTTACGGCACCATCCCATGACAATGCATAGTCAGTAAGACCATCACAAGAGAAGAAATTATGGAATGAGTTACATCGTCTGCCCTCAGTTTCTATGTCACTTATTTGTCTTTATATATATATGTCTTTAATGCCTTTCTGAATATTGAGTTTTACATTTCATGACCTTGGCTGTGACTCTTCCAACACTAATGCTTGACTTATTATCATGTAAGACAAATTTTTTTCAAATAAGAACTGTAAGTCAAGCACCTCGTGGCTTGCTGAGGAACCTTGTGCAACTCACTGTGTTTCCTTTAATGTAGCGGATAGGTCAGTTGGCCCTCTAGTTGCTTATTTAGAAGTTAAAACCATTGTTGACAATTTGGAAAGCACACACCACCTTTATGCACATAGTATAGTACTGTTTTCCACATGGGAGCAACGGAAGTATCCAGTAAAATATACCTAACCAAGTGAGAATAAGAGAACATGTGCTTCAGGTGCCATGACCTGATGCTAGTTATATACATGATTCTCAGTTTGTATTTTCTAAAGATAAACAGATAAACGAGAACTTTACTTTTGTTCCTGAACTGCATTAATTTATTTTGAAGTTCATTCTTTGCTTGACTCAGATTCTTTCTCTTGTCTGCACAGTTAAACCACCATAATAAAATCTTACATTAACTTAGAAATCTTTGGAGTTATAAACAATGAATTGTGACTCCATCATTTGAAAACAAAGGGAAAAAATGGACAAATCACAAAAAGTTTTGTAAAATATTTGCATAGACACTATGCAATGTATGCCTTAAAGAAGCTGCATGTGATATGTTTTCTTAATTCAAGTTTTCTCAGTGTATAAATCCTGCTGGAGAGCTTCTTGCTTGTTCACAACACTTTTGACCCAATAATGGAACTTTGTACAATAGTACAAACAGAAATAAAAGTGAAAGGCAAGAAAAAAAATGGTGCATTGGGATTTATATGTATTCAGCATAAGTCTAAAGTTACTGGGTTTTATCCATTAATAACCACTGACTGTTAAAATATGTCACAGATTCTGATAGCTTCCACAGTGCAAACATGCTGCCTTCTTTTGTCAAGAACCACTTTTAGATAAGGGCATGTGGCAGATTACTGTTTCTGCTGTTCCTTCCTCACCATTATGAATCTCAGCATGTAGTCCTCATGCCCTACAGAATTTCACAAGATCCTCTACGTGATGCAAAATTTTCACTTTACATGGACTAAACTACCCCATGACAATTCTCAAGGGACAAACCCTCATCAACTGACAACACTTAAATGTGAGATACAGAATGGAGAAAGCTAATACAGCTCCCATCCTATTTTCACAGCTGGACTCTTATGAATTTTTGACCCCAGTGTGTTAGACATTAGCAGGACTGATTTTTGATTCAGCTTCACTTTGACTTTTTATTCCCACAGCCAGATGATTACTATCTCTGATCACACTATGAAAGTTTACCAGTCACAAATCCCTATAATGTGTAACCTTTTCACTGCCTTGATTTACTTTAATCTGATCTACCAACAAATGGACTCATTTGGACAAAGTTGATTTAAGTTGACATGTTGACTTTTGTACTTTCCAGTGCTGCATTCCCTTTATTAGGCTTCTGACTTTGTGTCAGCTAGACTGGGCTGCCTTTCCTGCCTTTTTATCCAGCTGGAAGATATTTCAGTGCTTTTAAAGATTAGGACACTGAACTACTACAATCAATAGGTTTGTTATTAATGTGGACGGTACAGCAAAGTTCCTTTTCACTTCCTAAGATTTTTAGTGATTTGATTTCCTTTTCACTTTGCTTGATGTAAACCATCAATATTGCCATTAAATTTATTTATATCCCAGTGGCAGAAAGGTAGAAATTTAGAATTACTTTAAGAGAATTAGAGTGAGCATTGGCACTGAGTGGTATCGGAATGCAAAAAAATAGCTTTGCTCTCTGTTCAAAGCCTGTATTTGCCAGGACAGGAATCCCAGCCTCCTAGAGAAAGCTGTGCTTTATGTCCTGATTCCACTCCTTCAGAAAGAAGGGACATCCAAGCCAAGGCTCTCACAGAGGAGCTCGTATCCTGACAATAATGAGTCGAGAAGGCTTATGACAGAACAGCAGAGGCCAGGACTCAGACCAATGCAGCACATGGACTGTGTGGCCAGGCCTCCTGTGACGGGAATGGATGAAGCACTAATACCACAGAGATACATGCATTTTCACATAAAAGTGAGGTAAAGAACAGCTAAAAATACTTCATTGAGACAAGTACTCCATGAAAGCTTCTATTCCTGGTAGCCAAGATGCATTTTTCAGTTGAGTGACAGAGAAGTACAGAGAAAGCCAGCTGTTTGTGCACAGTGCTGATGGCATCAGAGGCAGTATTTTCGTTTCTAAGAACATTGAAAGACTGTACGTAGAAAAGGTAGCATGTGTTTTTCAGGCATAATCAAACTAGACTTTGAACAAGATTTCACAAGGGTCAGGGAAGCATTGCAAGAGATCATTAACGCCAATGCAACTGGACCAGCGCTTTGAGCTCCAAGACCTCACCTCAATAAGGGGCCTTCAGCCCACAGGACCAGGTTAAAGCTAACAGAAGTAACCTCCCTGAAACTCACCCTGTGTGGGTGTTGGATCCTTAGCCCTATCCATTTTGACCTTTAAACCCAGTCCTCCTGTGCCTCGCTAGCTCCTGACAGCACAGGCTAAGCGTATCACTTTGCCTTGGGGCACTGAAATATTTTCATTCAATGATCAGACCTAGAAATGTCTTAAAGCAAAATTCTTGTTCAGATCAAAAGCATGAAGCAATTTATTTTAATCACCCAGCATAAAAATTATAGATGATGGAGATGGAATAGAGGAGAAAAGCGTAGGTTGAAAATAGTTCTGTATCGCCTTTCTCCTTTTTTGATGAATTACCACTTTCTTAAAATGTTACTATTCTTAGTACTCTACTATTTTCAATTCTGTTTCTGCTGTAATTTTACAATTGTTTCAGTGGTATTTTCTTTCCATACTAAAGGATTTTTCAGAAAAATTTTCAAAATCTGTAGAAAGCAGTAGGCTTTGGAAGGATCCCAGGACAGAAGTTTCAAAATTACTCTACCAGGTTGGCCTGGCTGTGCTCTGTAACATCATCTACCTTTCTTCTTATTTTAAAACTGCAGGGAAAAAAAAAAAAAAAATCAAAGTCTGCAGGAGCTTATGTAACCCAAACACATGTAGGACTGGCTGTGATCCCGAGGCTAAGTGTGCCACCTAGTGTTGGATACTGTTTGTCGAAAGGGATGGACTGATTAATCTCCACAATGTTTACAATGTCCATAACACACCCTTCGTCTCTTACTGATACCACGCATATATTAAATGCAAAGCTAACCACCGGCAGTAATTTTACACCTCCACCACGTTTAGGCAGTATGTGGGAACAGCTTGTGTATGAAAATTGCTGATCAACAAGCAGTAACAAGCACATGCACAGAATAATGAGCCTTCTGTAGTAACAGCAAAGTGGTACATTTCAATCAATACTGTTGCCCAACTTTGCATTACAGGTCTTGAATATACCGTGATTTTATTAAACTGCTGGAACCGACAGCCTGGCTTGCTGTGCAACAAGTTGTAACAACATACTTTTCCTGAAACTCTGGTAAGCAGGACTGTATAACCCAATTACCACCTTCACACAATGGCAGAAGGGTAATGAAAATTACCATTTTTTTATTCTTCTGATTCTTGTCGGCTACTCCATAATTACTGATGAGATAGCAGCAGTAGCAGGGATGTTGACAGCCAAATACATAACACCCCTTTCATTCCTGAAGCTCTCTTAACACAGATATTCTCTTATCACTGAAAACCAGAAACATTTAATATATGTTACCATACAGTTCCCCTGAACAATTGCTAGAATCTCTCGTGGCACAGTAAGGGCAAGCGTGAACAGATTTTATCATATCTGAAATTTTGTGCATTCCCACAAATATGGAAGAGCAAATACTCTGGGATTAGGCGTCATTGTTTCATCACTTGTTTCATTTGGGGTGCCTGAAATAAAGATGCCAGAAGATGTGCCTGAGCATGGCTGGAGGCAAGAAGTTGGATGGCAGTCAGAGAGATGTAAAAAAAGACTGCCTGCAAAAAATCTGTAGAAACAATAATTTAAGCATCTTGCATCTTCTGGATGCATTGCTAAAATGAAGGCTGATGTGAAAGCAGGCCCCACAACGGAAAGCAGAGTAAGGGGAGAAAAGGGAGGGTAATTCAGATTTGGTCAGTGTTAATAAAACTGTTACTAACTGCAAAGTGATTTCATGTTACATCTTATCCTCTGTAACCCAGTTTCCTGCCCAAAAAAGTCATTCAGATTGCTCTCCTGTGGTGCCGTGCTCTCACCACTTCCCTCATGTCAGATCTAGTGATCCCAAAGCATCAGATATTGCCAGGTCAGTGAGTGGATACAATGGAAAAGTAACGGGGAGCGGGGGGAGTTTTCTATCATCAGATAGCCACCAAAAAAGACATCCTGCAGCCCTGCTATATCACCGTATCAGATGCTGGGGTAGGAAGAGCAGCACATCATCCAAGGAAAACCACCCCTTCTAGCTGCAGCCCACAGTCCAACTGGTCTAAAACCAAGGAAAGTACATCAAGGAATCTACTACTACAGAACAAAGTATTAATGAATGCGTGTGAGGTATATCCTTTCAAGATGCATAAAATACCACGGAAAGGAAGTAAAATTTATTTTGACACATAAATATTGAAGTTAGAACTATCTGGTATATAGAGAAAGTGATATTTTTGGATGTTAAGCTGCATCCTTTGAAGAAAAGAAAGCATGCTTCTTTATCAAATCAAAAGATAAAATATGTTACTTCTCAATAGACTCTTTCTTCTGTTTCATTAAGATTTTCTTGGTCATAAAAATGCATAGGGTATTAAAAAGAAGGAAAATAACAATATTTCTTCAGTGAGGAACATCAGTTTTGTTACCTTCAGACTGAATCAGAAAGAAATTGGAAACATTAGGAGACACTGAATTTGCAATGATCTTCTCTGGATTTCAGGAAAACATCTCTTTGCGGCTAGGAGAGCCCCACACTAACAGCAGTTGCCAGCCTGACCGTCCTGCAGGAACAGACGGAGCACCCCAACCAGTCCCTGACTTGGCCAGAAGTTGCTGTGTCCTTTCTCCAGCAGTGCTACAGGTGGGAGTCACTACTTTCAGGAAGCCTGACCGCTGAGGTCAAGTAGGCACTGCACAGCGGTTTGTAACCTTCCTTGCAGCAAATACTTCTGAAGCACGTTACAGCAGGACAACTCTGAAAGCAGCTCATCTCCTTGTGAAGCACTGTTTCAGACTTTGATCTACAGTAAAGGTATGGGAGGACCATGGTAACCTTTCTCAATTTCACCACCAACGATCACAGTTGTAATTCAAAGACCAAACCGAGGACTCATTTGCACTGAATATTAATATAGGTGTGATAGCTAAAAACCAGTGGGAGTAGTTTTCAGAACAATGCATCTGCCAGCAAAGATCTTTGAAACAAATCCAAGTCTGACTGAGCAGCTTCTTCCCCTTTCTTGAAAAAGTGACTCAATATGATCAGCTACATCTTTTCAAAAGAAAACATTTGGACTCTTTTGTTTTATTGACTTTGATCCAGCGTCAGAACGGTAGTGATTTCAGCGGAGGGAAGCTCTTAAATAAGACTGGGTCATTTAACTGCCTGTGAAGATAGGTGTTAGCATTTGTGAAGGAACTCGCTTGCCAGTCTGAAAACTAAATCCTCCTTTCATGTCAAAAATAGAATGAATGCGCCATTTTTGAACTATCTTGCCTTCTTAATATTTTTGTGCAGGAATCACCTTGAGTTTTACAAAGAACCTACTTCCCATGCCATCTGGCTCTTCATTTCCACTAAAAGGGCTAGTACAGGTGCTTAAATTACATCAGGGGACTTTGGTTAAGGTGTCTGCTGGACAAAAAACAGACCAGTGAACTGTTCACTAAATACCAACAGGCCATATCAGCTTATAATCACTGCACAGATGTAGGTCTGTTGAAATAAATGGAGTTCCGCAAGCAGAACACTTGACCTAGGGACTGATTTCATGGATGATTCTGAAGTAGTCCAGCATCAGTCTTCTGAGACATTCAATCCACCTGCAAAAAAAATTGCTCTTAACCTGAAGAAACTTACAGAACTCAACTTGCTTAACCTTTCAATTTTCATTTAAACAGACACGTTCAAAATCTATGTTAAAACATGCAATTTTGATGGTAAAATACGGATAACAATGTTGCCATTTTTCTACATGCATTCTTTAAGACTACCCTTTCAGAAACACAAGACACTTTTTCCCATCAATATCCTGAAGCACCCTTTATCTCCTACTTTGATGAAAGAATACTTCACGTCCTCTCCATTACTTTCATGCTTAATGGCATTGCAATGAAAGAAACGACACCTTACAGAATTAGGACCCAGACTAGCATCCCTCGGAGGCTGAGTTTCAGATCATTATTTCTGCTGACACTGTGCAGCTGTTGCAGAGATTTTTTTTTTCATCTTATTTTTTGCCACAGAAGTCTTTAGCGGGAAGAGGAAGGCACGGCTTGTTGGATCACTGATGTAACAGCAGCTGACAGGTGGGTTTCAGGGAACTCTCTGGGGCCATGGCCTCTTTAGTGGTTTTACCACTCTAAACTCAATTACAGTGGAGTTTCACGCTCCACAGCAAACTCCAGTCCTTTTTTGATAAAAACTCTACAAAGTAAATAAGTCATGATGATGATATGGGTCTACCATTTAATATTCATTGAAGTACATATGTTTGAAAATTGGAAGCAGAGTTTAATCCATTTTCATATTTATATCAACATGAAGCTTTAAAAAGGATATCTTCCTTTTCTCTGAGAATCCTGACAATTTCTGGTCTGACAAGATAAATAAAGATGTACAAAACTCACTTTGAATATAAGGAGAAGACCCACAGAGATTTAAAATGCCAACCTCGAAGTATACATCTTGAATCTATTCACTTTCAAGAGAGAGCACATCTCTCTTCTGTTTGATTTTCTGCTTGATTGAAATGATATAAAATGCTTTAAAGGATCCACGGCTCTTGATGCTGTTCATGTAATTTGATCACAATCTACTTATATCTTACTGCAAAGTGCACTGATGGCATATCAGAATGGGTTTAATAGATTTTACAAGGGACTTAAAAATTAATGACTGATTTCTACTCTCATTTAGATATATTAGCTAGAAGTAACTTTTCCGTCTTTGATACATTTGAAGTTAAAGCAATCATCAGAATTTGACTATGTTCAGCTACAACAGTTAAATCAAAGCATACAAAATGAGGGGCCTGTATGAGAACTACAAATAAAACTGACAAAATAAACAAAACATCAGTCTGCACTTCAGAATTTCTAATTCAGAGGAAAAAATAAACACATCCTCACAAAGCGTTAAGTTTAACCATTGTAATATCAAACAGTTTATCCTGCCCATGTTCATGTACTTTCAAGAGAAATTAAAGGCAGATATAGCAAAATTTTCTTTGTCTTCATGTTTTATTTCATAACACTAAAAGATAAATGAACCCGGTGAAAAAAGAGTTAACATAATGATGTCGTCCTTTATTTGACTGAATGTTTAAGCATGGTGCTACGGCTGATGGCACCTTGTTTAATAATGCAGTACATCACTTCCTAAGGGGACAGGGCTTGATTTGAAAACTGAATATGGTGCACTCTAAATTCTCTTCCCTGAGGAAGGCTGACTAACTGATAAGTGCCACGAGCTAGCACAGGGACTGATTCTGTCAAATCAAGCTCAAATGGAAGGCACAATGTAGACTCTTCTCAAGTCTTAGTGAAGTAATTTGAGCAGACATTTGTGACATTAGACAGTGCATCAGCTATGGAATGCTGTAAAAGTTCACTGTCTTACTACAAGGTGGTCTTTAGATGACAGGATAAAGAAATCAGTGCAAATTTGTTAATGTAACAACTTGGAAAAGCATGCTAAAAATGTCACTCTATTGGGATACGCGATAAAACGTATAGGGAAGTGACTGCCAGTTGGGTTTCCTTGAATCCTGCATTAGAACTCATGTAAAAGGCATAAAAATAGAGAAATGCAATAAACACAAAATTCATATTAGTTGCCATCAATTACTTAGACTTTTGGTTTTCCTGAACTAAGAGAATTCCAATAGATAGCTGAAGTCCTTGAACATCTTGTCTAAATGAGGACAAAAGAATAAAAATTTATAACGCCATGAAAGAAATCATACAGGTTGAGAATGAGACATGAACAACACGATAACATGCAAGGACTTTCAACAAACCTGCAAGAAATACTGGAAATGAATGGAAATACCTTAACCAATGGAATGGAAAATGGGAGAAAACAAGAATTTATCATTGGTCAGTCATGCTTGCCTAATCTTGTGTTTTTCTTCAAGCAAATAATTGGTTTCTGATTTTACAAAATGAGGAAAATCTCTACCTGACTTACATTGAATATTTGACAAACTGCTATCTGGGAAAATTGAAGACAAAATTAGTAAAGAAAAACATGGTAGATAAGAAAATGACCAAAAAAGATACAACAGCAAACAATGTTGAAAATAAGCTTTTCCAGGTTGGAGCGAGTTTACTAGTGGGTATCTTCCAGAACAAGTTTAAAAACAAACTTTGTCAAAAGTTCTGTGACCTTAACAGAGAAGTGAAAGTGTGCTGATGGCAATGGTTGACAATGCTCACCTGAAAGGTACGGTAATACAGACAGAATCAGCATAGAATCATAGAATGGCTTGGGTTGGAAGGGACCTCAGAGACCATCTAGTTCCAACCCCCCTGCCGTGGACAGGGCTGCCAGCCACTAGCTCACTAGATCAAACTGCCCAGGAACCCATCCAGCCTGGCCTTGAGCACAGCCAGGGATGGGGCATCCACAGCTTCTCTGGGCAGCCTGTGCCAGCGCCTCACCACTCTCTCAGTGAAGAATTTCTGCCTGATGTCCAACCTAAACCTCTCCTCTTTCAGTTTTATCCCATTCCCCCTTGTCCTACCATTATCCACCCGTGTAAAAAGTCGGTCCCCCTCCTGCCTGTAAGCTCCTTTCAAGTATTGGAAGGCCGCAGTGAGGTCTCCCTGGAGCCTTCTCTTTTCCAAGCTAAACAATCCCAACTCCCTCAACCTTTCCTCATAGGAGAGGTGCTCCAGCCCTCTGATCATTTTGGTGGCCCTCCTCTGGACCCGCTCCAACAGCTCCACATCCCCTCTGTACTGGGGGCCCCAGGCCTGGACACAGCACTCCAGGTGAGGCCTTCCAAGGGCAGAGTAGAGGGGGACGATCACCTCCCTCTCCCTGCTGGCCACCCCTCTCTTGATGCAGCCCAGGATGCCGTTGGCCTTCCTGGCTGCAAGAGCGCACTGCCGGCTCATGGCCAGCTTTTCATCGATCACAACGCCCAAGTCCTTCTCCGCAGGGCTGCTCTCAAGGAGTTCTTCTCCCAGTCTGTACACACACCTGGGATTGCCCCGACCCAAGTGCAACATGTCTTGGAGAAAGACATGATGAGGAAGAAATGGTATACAACACCAAATGCAAGATTGCAAATGTGGAGACTAAAAATGAAATCTTTGCTTTAAGCTGGGAATTCATCAGCTGGGTAAAGACTGAGATTCTGGTGTAATTACTGACCAGAGGAGTGGTGGCAATGCTATCTGATACCAGCACGAGAAAGGCAAATGATACCAAGCTGGGATCAGATGAGATTTTTCCGTTAGAGAACTATTTATGTAATTGCACAACACAGCTGGTGAGACCCTACCTGGAATTCAGTCTCATATTCCAAACACTCCATTTTAATAGATTTAGGCGTATTCAAATAAATAATAGCTCTTCATGCCTGTTCTGCAAAGCTACCAACTCCTTGGAGGTGTCACTGGGAATTAAGAGTGACACTTAGTGTTTGAAGTTCAAACACGCACAGGATCAGACTCTTATAATGCCTTATACTTGAACTGGACTGATATCCTGACACTTTCCTTGGTGCTATTTATGTGCGGGCAAATTGTGATTGCTTCAGAAATGGAAGCACTATCAATGAGATCAATTTTAGCTCTCCCACAAAGCAACTCAAGCTCTATAATACTATCTTCACGAGTAGTATGCTCTAAGGTACAATTTAGGGCAGTATCTGAGAAGTGTCCTCAGCCCAAAGTACTGGTAATACACAAGTAAATACATTAGTACTCTTGTATTAATGGACCATAGGGAACATTTTCAAAGGCATTCAGCTTCTGTAGAACTTTACAACTAGCGATATTAATGGCATCAGATCTGATGCCATTATGCTGCAGAGATGGAGTAAAGATGTAAGGACACTTCTAGTGCAGGTGACACTGAGAAGTTTTGTAACAAACTCATACTCAAGCTTTAATTCTTGGAATTCCAGATCTCGGTTGTGCAAAAATGTCTGTTTTTCCCCACTCTGATGATCCTGACCACTTTTAATCCAGGCAAGAGTCAGGAAATCATACAACCTCTTGTTGTACCGATACTAAATCCAGCCCTTCCATGCACAGAACATATTACCTTACTCCATGTGAACACAAATACACTGAGAGGTGGTGAGAGGGAGGGAGGGATGATCTGACCAGTAGAGTCTAATTATTAAAGGTCTAACTCTGAGTACCTACAGAACTGATGGTCATCAATGGTAAGCTGGAATGCAGTACTCTAATTAATATAGACAATAAGCCATTGACATTAAAAAAAAATTCCTTGTCCATTTAAGATAATAGAAGGGATTTTTAAAATGCATGTCTGGAGAATTTGGAGTAGATGTATCATTAAAACATAAATGTCACCAGTTCTTTTAGGAAATCGTCTAAAAGTTATGTTCACATAAAATTGTACATCATTGCGAATTGTAAGTGTAACAACACTTAACGTGGTACGTTACACAAAAATTCCAACAATGGCCACAACAGCCTTTTCCAGCCAATCTGATGTGATTGTGTTTGAAATCCTGAACATACTCCTAGACTGTCACTCATCTTCCAAGGTAAAACAGAGAAGTGACAACAGCATCAGAGAACTTCTTCCTTACACTTCCACCAGTTTGATAGCGTAGTGCAGTTGAACACTGAAAGAAATTGTAAGCATCCCAAGATAATGCCAGTGGCTACCCTTGAAGCATTTTGCTTTAATATCTCTATGTCTCAGTTTTCCTATTTTTAAAAGTGTTGATAATATTCACACCAGCCAGCTGCTGTAATGCTAAATTTACTGTTTGTAAATGCTCTTAGATTGGCTAATGGAATGAACGATAGATATGCAAAACAGAACGTCTTGTAGCTATTTTTCTGAGGCAATTTCTGTCAAATTTATATAAGAGGAATACCGACTGTTCGCAGATAATTGTTCTCAAACAACTTATGTTGAATTTTATATAACATGGATCTTTAAAAAAACTATGTAAATAAAACTGCTCTGGCCATTAGTCATTAAAATTCTAAGATGCTCTCAAGTTTTATCTTTTTCAGATACTATTAAATCAAAAATACATCAGACACACTTAGCCTCTGTTATGATGTACGTGCACTAAACATGTACACCATACTAACACCTGTTACATGAGCACAGGTCCACAGTCATCATTGCCTCTCCTTGCCCATAAAATATTTTTAAAGCTTTCAAAGTGTGTTGGTGTTTGATGCACAAATTTTAGCAAATGAGAAATAAATATACAGAAAAACACACCAACCACTTGTTTTTGTTTTTTTTTTTTTTAATTCTGGTACTTGTCTGTGAATCCTGATAAATTTCCATATTAAAAAGAGCGTTTTAATATAGTCTTCAGATTATGTCTATGTGCACCATTTGTTCCTTGCACTGGGTAAACTGCCCCAAACAGAATGGCTGACAAGTTGCTTCTGCTACAGTTTCTCTCCACTGCCACCCAAAATACTTTCCCGACCTTTAACTTTTACTTTCTTAGTTCTGCACAGTCCCAAAATAGTTACAGCTTGAAATTTATAATTTTCGTTCCTTCTAGGCAAATGCGTCCACAGTTCAGACTGATATATATAAAGGAAATTATTACGGATGCACAGAAAAAACATGAATTTCTGTAAGGTCTCACCTGGATCAGGGCCATTCACTGCTATTGTAACACACAAAAACAGAAAATGGACAGAATTAATGTATGTGCTCAGAACATTATGAAAAAACAAAAGTGATCCAAAGGAAAATGTATTGCTCAAGAATATAAGGACTTGTCACACACCAAGAAATCTGCATTTAGAAACACCTGTATAGTCTACATTTATCCATAAATTTAATAATTAATGTAAAAAAAAAAAAAA
>VXAV01008076.1:361047-376124 GCA_013399715.1 Alectura lathami | reverse complement strand
TGCTCCGTGCCCAAGCGCTGGGCTCGGCGGGGCTTGCTCTCGGTGGGGGTGGTGGGCTGCTGCAGGGCCGGCGTTTGGGGCGTTCCGCGCGCGGAGCGTGCACCGCTTGGGCGTGCGGGGAAACGGGGGTCAGCCGGAGCGCGTGCAGAGCCCATCCTTGTAGGCGGCGTGGTATTTCAGGTGTATCCGCAGGTGTGGGTGTTGTTCTCTGCAAGAAGCAGGCCGCCAGAGGAGCTGGGGATGCCTCGTCCCCGGAGGCGCTCGAGGCCAGGCTGGATGGGCCCTGGGCAGCCTGATCCAGCCCCCAGCAGGGGGTGGGAGTGGGTGGGCTCTAAGGTCCCTTCCAACCCAAACCATTCTGTCGTATTCTGACATTGATAAGAGTAGCATTAGTGTTCTGATCTTTAGGCAGCCTGGTTGCTGTTGTAACTTTCCTTTGCTACTTACGCTAGGAAGGAAACATGTCTTCCAGGTGGTATTTGCCCCCAAAAAGTATTGCTTTTCATACTTTTCATACTTTTCATACAAGTAGTTCTACACAAACACTTGTGCAAATTTTTTTAAAGTTAGAGGTTACTTCAATGTCAGTAAGTCCTCAAGCTGTGTGAATGAGAGAGGGGGTCTATTCGTGGCTCCCAAGCTCAATGGGATTAGATTCTTGGTTTCCAGTCTATAAAATGGACAGCTGGGAGTAGTTTGGGATGCTTCATTTTCATTTATGCCTACTGGCGTGCTGTAATTAAAACTGCAGTTATTAACTGCAATTAAACAACTGAAGTAATTATCATTTGTAAAAGTAAATGTGTAACTGAACGCAAGTTTAGATCAATTTCCTCCAAGGATGTGAGTATTTTCTGTATTTTGCCTGTTGTTTGCGGAGCCTGGTAGAAGTCCACAGCAGTTAGGGAGGGGGAGACCTTAAGGAGGCTGCAGTGGGGTGGGGCTCAACTTCTCCCAGGTAACTGTGATAGGACGAGAGGTAATGGCCTCAAGCTGTGCCAGGGCAGGTTCGAGTTGGATGTTAGGAAAAACTTCTCTGAGAGCATGGTCAGGCATTGGAACAGGCTGCCCAGGGAGGTGGTGGAGTCTCCTTCCCTGGAGGTGTTCAAGAAACGTGTGGATGTGACACCTGGGGACATGGTTTAGTGGGCACAGTGGTGTTGGGTTGACGGTGGGACTAGATGATCCTAGAGGTCTTTTCCAACCTTACTGTTCTAGGATTTAGAGGGCAGTCGGTGTCACTGTGAGCTGCACAGTGTGAGAGCACGGGCAGGTGAGAACAGCGGGGTTTGCTCGTTGTTGCTGGAGACATCTCCAGCAGCTCGTCCTGCAGTGGCAGTGTGGGTGGAAGCATTAGTGTCTGAAAAAAGCATCAGCATGTAGTTGAGTCTGTGACAGAACTCAAAAGTTGGTTTCTCATTAAGTGTGCTAATCCTGCTGCAGAAAATTTGTTTTTGACATGAAGTCAGGGCGTAAAAGCATCAAACATGCAGGCTGAGCTGTATCAGCTGACATAGCAGCTTCAAGATCAGGAAGTCATCCTGCTTTGTTTTCCATGTGGCTTCTTGTGGCCCTGGTGGTCCTTCTGGGTCAGTGTAACTTAACACCAGCTACAAAACCAGACCAATTCGCTGCCATTCTTGATGGATTACTTTGTTCAACAGAGGACTTGTGTGCTTCAGAGCAGGGAGGTTGCTGCTGCCTGCACCAGCTTCAGTGCTTGTCAGACCTGTTGTGAGCTGAGTGAATTCACTGTCCTGACAGAAATCTTGCCTATGTCAAAATACAAGCATATAGTTTTCTGTTGTTCCTTGTGGATAAACTGCAGCAGATCGTTCAGCGCTGAAGCTGTCGTGAAGAACGGGGTGGATGCGTGCAGGAAGGACCAGGGGGCTGGGGGATGTCTGCTGAGTGGCTGGCAGCAGCAGCACAATGCCAGTTAGTGGCAAATCCCAAATGAACTTTTCCACCTTGTGCTGCTGCTTCAGCTGATTTTTGTTTTCCTCAGCTGGAAGGTGGCTTCCTAAAACAGGTTGTTGCAAGAGGTAATGTGCATAGAAGCTTGTGTGTGACTTGTGTGACAGAAGCTGACAGCAGGACTTGCATTTCTAGATGTGTTTCTGGCAAGAACTTGAAGTGTTTTAGACAGTGGTATTGGATCTCACAGCTGGTCTTTTTCACAAATGTCACTTTTCTTCTTCCAAATTATACTCCTGTGTATCTGCAAGAATAAATGGGGTCACTTGCAGGGTGGTTTAGTGACATTGGTGAAAACTCTTTAGTTTTGAGGGTAGATTTTATTAAATGTGTGGGAAGTGTGCTTGGTAGGGAATGCATTCACAGAAGACAGCGACAACGTTTATTTCGTCGTTCTTAAGTTTCAGTCTGAGCTGTGAATTGTATTGGAATAAGACTGAGGAGCATGCATGAATTTCTGCATTCATTCTGACCAGTAATTTCTAGGGTCATTTTTGATATAAAACTTCTGTCTTACTATCACTTCAGTATGCAGATTTGGGTACCCTAGTGCACAAGTGATGCTCTAGGACCGAAGTGCAAAGCAGAGGTAACATTTATGAACTAAAATTGCACATGCAAGCATATGATCTTGTTTTGGTTTTTACCTTAAATAATTCCTTGTTGTTGTTTTTTTTTTTTTTTTCTGCCTAAGCCTTCACTTCTGAAAATGGACCTCTTTTGAAGAGCTGCAGTGACTTAGACATGCGGACATCAATTAGACTTCTCGCAGTTCAGGTCTCAGGATGGTATTTTAAAATTGAAAAGCAGCCCTCTGCAGTAAATTCCATAGAACAATGATGAAGCCCTATTGTGAGGTGTGGTGGAACTGTTGTAAGAGAGCAGAGTGAGGAAGGTAGTCTAGATTTCGGTCTAGGTTTTAGATTCTTCACTTCTGATGCCCTCTGTTCTGGGGGGCAGTTCCTGCCTTCCTGAATAAGGAGAGTGAGGTGAAGCGGGACCTGTGACCATTGGAAATGGACTGTGCATGGCCTAGACACATTGTCCTGGGAACACAGTAGCCAAAGTACAGACTGCACTGCTGCTCTGCAGTCTTTACTGGCAAAGAAAATAGTGTACAGAGTAGCAGAAGTACAAACCTTTCCTGGCTGGGTTGTTACTGTGATGCAACGTTGTGGCCACGCAGGTCTCGCAGGGATGCCCTGTGTAAGATCTGAGGCGTGGCAGAGAGGGATAGGCACATTCTCAGCTGTATCAAAACTCTAAAACAAAGTGCTGCTGGCTATCCGCCCATGATCTTAAACTGTTCAGTGGGATGTAAAACTAGATACTCCACAGAATGTGTAGTTACAATTAGCTGTTGTCCTGTTTGCTGGGTAAGCAACAGATGGATTTTTGTCACTGCACTGTAGACCTCCAGTGGAAAAAAAGCAACATCTCATTCTGTTAGCCATGTGCGCAAGGCTAAAAGGAGTGATAGTTGATTGAAATTTCATAGAAGCACAGTCGGGGTGTCTGCTAGGGGAAAGTTGTGTTACCAGGGTGTATTAGTGAGACTTTGGAGCGTGCCGTTGGATTGCTGGTGTTTACAATGAAATTACCTTAGGTTGGCAGTTGACCTTCTTCCCTTCTCAATTTTTATTCTCTGCGTAAGATCCTGGAGGTACCTGGTTGTGTCCTTCATATACTGTTTTATGCTGGCTGTAAAAAGCCAGAAGCGGAACCAAAACGACTGCACGCCGTGACTGCAGGAGTGCATTTTGGTCCTCTGGGGGAGAATTTGAACAGCGGGACGGATGAGGGGAATGGAGGCAATATTGAATGTACAGTCAGAATGCAGTACTAAATGCCTCTTTGACAGATTTTTTTTTTTTTTTGTCCCCCAGCATTTGCTGGTCATGTGTGTTCATTTTGCTCCTCTGAATGGGTTGAGCAGGATGGAGGTGGTACTTTCAGGCGGTCTTCCTGCAGTGGCTGATGGTTCCTGTTGCGCTGCTGCATGCAGTTCCAGTGGAACAGGCTCCGGGAGTGCTTCCTCTTCAATTTTGTGCTGATTTAATGCAAGGTTCTGACAGAAGGTAGACACCCAATTGCGTTGAATGGCTGAGGAACTTTTGATAGCAAAAGCTGCAGGTCAGGTCTGGGGCAGGCAGACTGTTTCACTTGTCTACCCCTAGCGCTGCACACGGCGTACACCAGGCTGTGAGACATTGCTCTCGTGCCACCTGATCACAGCAGGGTGAATGAGCTGTGACAAATCAGCGCAGCATACTTGAGGTCTGTGACAGTGAACTTTAGTGCAAGTTACTTCCAGTAAGATTATTGTCTGGAACTTTGTTCATAGAAGTTCCATGGAGGGAAGAGATGTTGAATGCGCAGTTGGCAGTGGAGAAGGCTGTAAGAAACCTTCCAGCTGATGAGTGGTTATGATGGCTGTCTTCTGTAACTTTGCTCTGCACGCTGGGTGGTTGTTATGGCTTGGGGTTAGATCTGGCTGCCTCAGGAAGGTTAGTGTTGGGAGAGGGTTGTAGACTCCATCGCTTCCCGTTGCTGGCCTGCTTGTCCTGCTCTGGGTGTGGGTGCCCCTTGGAGCAGGCTGCTGGGCTGGTTTCATTTGCTGGACTGCGGGGAGAAGAGTGTTCTGGTGAACTAACAGGCTTCTTTGGGTCAGTGAAGGATCTGATGAGCTCTGAAAGGGTGGGCCTGGGCAGAAGGAAAAGAGGGACTGGAGCTGCTGCTGTCGGTGACTGTGGTGTTAGATCAGTTCTGGGGTGCTGAAGTACTGTGGCGTTGGTCCTGAGGTGGGCGCCCGATCTGTCTGCGTAGGAAATAGGGACAAGTAGGCTCTGAAAGCATGGATCGTAGTAGTGCAGCTGAATAAAATGGCTGTGTGCAAGTGTCTCAGAGTGTCTTTGGCCTTGCTGTCGCTTCTGGAGTTTGAGATTCTCATCTGTGAGGTTAGATGTCGGTTCTCACAATCCATGGTTTACTGCATGCTATGCTTTCAAAAAATTAGCCACAAACAAGCTGCTTTTGGTTATTCACTTGTCATGCTCAGCAGTCTTGTCACCAGTGGACAGAAATCTAGAATGGAAAGCCTGATTGCTTTATTAGCAGGACAATAGGATTAACTGTGATAAATGCAGAGGAGGCATTTGGTGGGACCTGATGATGCTGAAGCAATGCGCTGTCAGAGTTAAGTTTCACTGGCTGTGTTCTCATTGCAGTTGTGTTTTACTGACTGGAGTAAAATGTTTGGAGACTTCTCTTTCCCGAGAATAGCACCACACAAGGTTTTTCTGCTCTGCTTGTTGTGAATGGCTTGTGTGGAGTTTTTAGATGTTCTCTAGGAGACCTGTGATTTCTCAGTCTGCGTGAAGAAAAGGAAATGTTCTTTCTTCCCATAGGACCCTACTATGTGACATCGAAGTAAGGGTGTGTGACCATAGCTAAGTCAGGGGAAGTACTGGTTAGCCATCGTAGGAGTCATGCTGGAGTCCCAGTTGGTACGTTTAGTCTTGTATTTATTAAATTTAACTGATGTCTACAGTGTTTTTACATAGTGATGATTTTTAGCCCTTTTATCACTGTTTTACTTTGAGCGTGACTTTGAAAACTATTTCCTACACTTTAAGCCTCTTTAATTTAGAAAGAACTTTAATAAAATACTCTATATTTTTATGTGGCATAGGAAAAGCATAGCAACTACCTTGTTGTGGCTCTAATAAAGGGAGACAAACATCCATATGGTTTGTAATACTTCTTTAGATTTTTGGAATTGGATCAGTTTTACAGAAAGTGATCTTTCTACTGCTGCCAGGTAGATCACTGGAACCAAGTGTAAGCTCAGGCTGGTGTTTGACATGTCTGTTGCTTTAGCAAATGAAATGCAGTGCCTTGAGTCTCCTCTTCAAATATGGGAGACAAGTGCATACATCAGTACAGCACTGGGGTTCTCATTAAACCCTAAACCTAGACAAAAATTACTAGTTTTAATATAAATTTCTGAATAAGCGCTTCATTTCTGCAAGAGAAGTTTAACTTCAACTAGTGCAGGTTGCCTCAAATCTAACCTGGTAGTGGCTCCCTTCATTTACTGAAGTTTTGCATTTTTGAAAGCCTTCCTTGCTCAATCCTTCCTCTTTAAACTTGGGAACTCTTAGCATTTCATTTTGTGCAATTTTCTATTAAGTTTTGTGTTCTTAGACGATTTGTAGTGATAAGAACCAAATTCTAAACTGCAGCTTCATCCAGCTTTTGAAGCCCCATTTTTTTTTTTACCAATTTCTTACTCTGGATTGCCTTAGCATTACACAGTGTCCGAAATCATGCTGAAAGCCTACACATGGTAAGAAACACCTGAGTGTTATGCTTGCCATTATACTTCAGAATGCTAGTGGTAATTTAGGTGGATGCCAGTGAAGGCTGAATGTTGTTTTATACTCCAGTAGTGTTCTCCTCTGCCTGCCAGAAACGGGGATTTGGACTCCCATGTTGCTGTACCTGAAAACGTCTTCAGCCAGCAGAAATGAGCAGCAACACCAGTACCGTATTTTATAGTGTCTGATGGGGGGAGCTAGCTAAGATGCCCATTGCTTGTCCTTCACAGTAAGTTAGTATATATATGTGAGCTACTAAATGCAGGTATCGGTTCATGGTTGCAATTGTGCTACATGGCAGAGATCTGATTCAAAAGTTTACGACAGTATAGACAGTAGATATCTGCAGAAGACACTTCAACTTTAATCTGAAAACAGGAGTTTTGCCTGCCTGTGCCTCAGTTGCTAATGGAAATCGCAGTGTAAATTTCTGTGATACAAAGACAGCAAGTCCTGTGTTGCTGATTGCTTCCGAAGTATTTTTTCTAACCTGACTTGAAGTATTCTGAAGAGCTTTCAGGTAGCTCTTGTAATGGGTATATAACCGCCGATGATACGATTTTCTGTGTCTTATGAATAAATAGATCAAGAGCTGTGAGTCATGAGTTTTGTCGTAGTTATCCAGTGGGTAGCTCATCATATTGCTGTTTATGTTATTATAACATAATTGTTATATGTTATATGTATATAATTATATGTTATTAAAGAACTTGTAAGTTAGAGCTGTCTCATTTGGTGGTTATGCCTGAGGGGACCAAAGATATGGTATCTTACTGTTATTCTTACCTTGTATTACTGGATTTTCATCTATTTGGTCTAATGATTTCAGGTTTAAGGAAAGTACTCTGTCTCTTATTGTGTAAGGGAGAAGAGGAAGGAAACCGGGAAAATGATGCCCTGGAAAGTTTGCATTTCTAGTGAGATGACATTGTTAGTTACAGAAGAAGTTTGCTAACCTGCCAAGCTGCTTACCACCACAAGTCATGTTTCACTTCCTTCTTTTTCTTCTGAATTGCTCTGATTTTAGCCACATATTCCTAGTCCATTCCTCTTTTTTTTTTTTTCCTGATTGATTCTGTTGAGGTTTGCCTACCAGGAGCTGTCTACATGTGTCTGGTGTGCCAGCCTAGCAAGCTGAATTGGCTCAGAGGGATCTGATTAACCTGAGAGCCAGCCCAAAGGGAATGGGGGGTTTACACCCAGGAGGAGGCAGGAATGAGGCTGAAGGAGAGCTCTCCTTTTTGGCACTTTTTTTCTTCTCCACTTCTTTCTTCCTTGACCTTTCCCAGATAATTTGCTGGACTCAGGAAATTATTCAGGAGGAAACTCGCAGAGATTTGACAGTGTAAAGTTGGCCTGCTTGGAAAAGATGAATCTGAGCAGTAGTGATGGTCCTCACTGTTGGCTGGCTGTACTGAAAGAACTGTACTTCCAGACCTTAGGTCCTGCTCAGTTAGCAGGCAAGGATTTCAAACAGCTGGGAAAGGGTGGCCCTTGGGCTGCTTCCGCCTCATCCGAGGAACAGATGGCAAGCAACCGGTGAGGTTTTCTTCTCACCCCCACCAATGCTTTTTCTGCCATTTAGCAGCTAGCAAACAATCTTCCTAGAACCGTTAAGGCTGGAAAAGACCTCTAAGATCATCCAGTCCAACCTTCAACCCAACACCACCATGTCCCCAAGGGCCATCCACGCGTTTCTTGAACACCTCCAGGGCGGGAGACTCCAGCACCCCCCTGGGCAGCCTGCTCCAATGCCTGACCACTCTCAGAGAAGCTTTTTGTAATATCCAACCTGAACCTCCCCTGGTGGCCGAACATTGCACTCCTCACCTTTGAGGCTGCCAATTCGACCATATATGCAGCAGTAGCTGTTACTGCATGGGACTCCAGGGGCGTCTAACAGCAGGGAGTACAGCTAGCTTTCGTGTTTTTGTTTTGTGTGGCTGGTTTTAAAAAACTTGACAAACTAGTCTAGAGCCCTTACAGAAATGTAGTGAAGAGCTCTGGGCTCAAGAGCCAGAGATGCAGGAGGGCAATTTCAGAAGCTGCTTAGTTCCTTTTGCCATCCAGAAGGCAGTACTTCCTTTGCGTAAGATTCTGGAGGAGGATAGTCTGGTTGATTTTATGCAGCTGTAAGCATAAGTGAGAACAGATTTCCAAAAAGTGCTTGGATGTAACAATAGTTTGCCCTGCACATACTATTCGTAATTCTAGTATGACACAGATATCACTTTCTTATTGTTATGTGCATCAACTTGTTCGTATAAACAAACAACAAAACCAACCAGCAAATGGTGAGCTCCTATTGTGTTGCCAGAAGTGAAAACACTTCTTGATTACATTGCTTACAGTTGTTTCAACATTTTTCTCATAGTGAAGTGTGACAAATCCAGTGTTTGTTTGGTTTGCATTGCAGGACAGCTTCGTGTCGGTTAGCATAAATGCTGCAGGCAGGGGAACGATGCCACTGTTCTTTAGGCTGTTGGGTACGCTGTTGGCTGAAACACTGGCTTCTGCATTAGTTCTTCTGTATTTCAATTGGAAAGAAAGAAGATTTTCTGCCTTGATTGGCTGTGTTTTGGAAGAGGTGTCTGTAACAACATTTGTGAGATTCCATAATGGGCCAATAGACTTTCACAGGACTGGGGTGATTTTGAAAATTTTATTTTTGTAGGAATGGTACTTGAACAACTTAACATGAGTTGGATCCAGCTGAAAATCTCAGATTAACTGTTGTTAATTTGAGAAAATAAATGTCACTGTATCTTTTTAGGTAAAAAGTCTTACTGTGTGCAGTGGAATCGGTCACCTGCCTTTGTTTGTTTACATTAGTAGGGAATGTTTTTGGGAAACCGTTCATCGGCAAGATCTTCCTGACTTTCAGAGAGACTACGGCATTTGCAAAATGACTCTCATAAGTGTAATTTTCCTATTTTGTTTAAGCAGAAATGTTGTCTACCAAGCAAGGTTCCTTACAGTTGCACCTCAACAGGAGGGGAATATCAAAGAAGAACCAATTTCAGAAATCCAGAGCAGACGGGCGTGGCATTTTGATTGGGCATTAAATAGACTGGATACCTCTGTCAGAAAAACTGGCCGCATCACTAAAACCCTTCTGCTAAAAGTCTTCCAGGAAATATGCAGAGAGGGTAAGCTGCTTCCACTTAAAATAATAGCTAAACTGCAATATAATGATTCATCTAGCCAGGGAAATTACTGTAAGAGTTCTGATTTGTGTTTTGTCTTTTGGATGTTGCTTCACCTGCTGCGTGTACTGATGAGCAGACATAAAATGTTTTAGCAGTGTTACCTGTTCTGTATGCACACACTGACTTATCCAAGGTTTTTTGTCTTTGGGAATTCATACAACTTGTAACCTTTCTGTATCCTTTTAAGAAGTCTGGATGCATTACCCTGTTTGTTACAAATGTTTATCTGGTGATGTTACACCTTCCTGATGTAACTGTGTTGTGAACTTAGAGCAGGGGTCATATCTGTCTGCTTTACACAGTGTCTGTGTTAAACCATGCTGTCCTTGAGAGGGCATTTTTTTTTCAACAGGAACCCTGCAGGGAAATGTGGAAATCATTCTCAAGTTTTCAGATTCATAAAAACAAAGATTAAAACATTTCAGAAGGTTGACTTAGGTTGCCTTTAAAAGTAAATAATAAATACCTTCATTTGAAAAATGTAGCCCTTTTCTTATAATAGGATTGAAAACAATTATAGCAAAGGATGAATCTTACATTTTTTTTCTTAAAATGATTTGCATATGTTGGTAATACTCTATTACTTGCAATTTCAACACAAAAATACTCAAACAAGATGCTTGATGTTTCTTTGTCCTGCACCTTTCTGCGCTCATACCACTGATTTTTTTTCTTTTTCTTTTGACTTTCAAGTACTTAGTCACTAGCATAAAGTATTTATAAAACACTGGGACCATGAAATTGGAGACATCTTGGTGTTTTAATTGCACTGAGTGTTCTGCAGGGATTTAAAAGTTGATCAAGTATGATGTATTGAAAAGTTCAAATCCTCATTTGCAATTTATACCTGCCTCTCTCAGTATTTTAACTATTTCTATTTTTTCTCATTTTTTTCCCACAACACCTGTGTGTTCCTTCCCAGATGAGCTTACTCTGTGTAAATAAGGCTTTTGCTGTAGATTGCTCTTGAAACCTAGTTTACAGTAGTGATGTGGTGTTGTACGTTTGCTGATGCTTTTCTGTATCAGAAGATTTAATTGTACAGAGCATATAGCTTTCTGCTCTTGAGGGTTTTTTTTTGTTTTGTTTTTAACCATTATTTTGTAGCTGTATAGCAGTTTCTTCAGCTCTGTATAACTGAAAAATGCAATTACAATGATAAGGAGCAGCTGGAGATAGAAGCCTTTGCCAGTGAAGCTGCCTTTTTGCTGGGCTTTATACAAGTTTGGAGCATTGGCATGAAGATTTGGAAGTCAGTAACAAAGCACTGTAGGCTTGCAGACTTGAAGTAGTTTTGGAAGTCTGATTCGCTCAAGACTTCATGTATGTTTCTGTTTGGGACAGAAAACATTGAAGAACTTTTTTTTAACTTCTAGGGTTTTTTGCAAAAATACACCTGTGTGAGCACTGGCTCCTTGTTAGATGAAAATAAGCTTGGACAGAGTACACCTTTTTCTGTGATTGGAAAGAGACAGATAACATTTTTTTCTTTTCCTTTTTCACTTTTTAATACAGTATGCTGCTTTCTGAAGGACCTCTCCTTTTTATTAGAAACTGCTGGGCTTGCTTATAAATCTGTGACTGAAAAAAGTCTCTCTCTCTAGTTCACTGGATAATGTGTGAAGAATCCTGCAGCTCTACCATGTTTCACCTCAGGAGCAGCAGTAAAAAGCAAGAAAATGGCTGATTTTATGTTTAGATTTCTGACATCCCTGGGATGTTGTGTGCTTAAATTGGAGCATGTCGATGTTCTTACAGTTTCCTTCATTATTCTCTAGAAGTAAATTTTCTCATTTATTTTATACTGAGCATGGGTGGAATTGAAAATGCACACAGATGGAAATGAAAAATTTCTTTTGGAATACCAGTTTTGAAATAGTATGGAATTGGTGTGAAGTATTTTGCAGTTTTAGAAATTTGCTGGAAAGTTATGTCCCTGTTAGGATAAAATGATCTGTGGATGTTGGAGTGGGCAGTACGAAGAACAGGACCACCAGAGTTCAGTATTCTGTGTTACACTTCCCTTTTTTGACTTCTGCTCAGCAGACCCTCTTATTCCACAGAGTGGCATTTTTATTGAGGACCTTTTGCAGTGCGTAGTAGTGTCATTGCTTAATCATTTGGGTGTCCTGTTCAGCAAAAACGTCCAGTCTTTTGACTGTTACACTGTTAGCGTATGTACAGTGATTTGTCAGGTGTGTGAACTCTTTTCTACTCCAAGTAAAGGCTGAAACCAACTTCCTGTCCTGGAGCTATAAAAGCATTTTAAAAAATAACTGTTTTCTGAAACGTTATTTGGAAGGACAGACGCTTAGCTCTTCAGAAATGTATATGATTGCTTGGACAAGCTACCTAAAAGTCCTAAAGTTAGACCATAATACTCTATAAATATACTTAAAAGTTGCCTCAGTGTTATCTTCCAAATGAATCCCCAAAGAGTAGAGGTTAAAAATGCTTATACTCCTATAGAGCTCCCGGCAGGTTTTACGTCTGACAGACTTGTGGTGTGGTTGCCTCTGTGTCTGTGTTTGCCTGACTGAGTATTTCTGGTGTGCTGGAATTAGACCTGCTAATGATGTTACTTTTTACTTCAGGGAGTCCAGGGAGTAACCAGACCTTGCTTTTGTTGCGGAGTTGCGGTGCTCTGTTACCGGAGGTACCGGCATCAGAAAGAACAGAGCTAGCCCATATGATATGGGACAAGATGAAGGAACTGGGTAGGTCCATTTTCATAGTCCCTCCTGCTGGAATAGCCGTGTGCTTCAGCTGCTTTCTTTGTAATGAAAGGCTGGATGCATTTCAATAGTGTTTAAATGTTAGGTTGTAATGGCAAAAACTCATTAGCAGGTAAGTTTTGTTGTTCAGGGGAGACCTGCTTCCTATTCTGGGGGTTATACTGACATCTAGGGGTGTTAATGAATCTGAAGATTTCATTTTCTGGTGCTTATATCAATCTTCCACTTGATTTTAGAGTATTGTAAGAATGTATTGTACTTCTCTTTTAGATGTTACCCTGATGCGTCTGCTGGACTGAGTACTGCTAGTGCTGCCAGCTACTAGATCATTTTTTGTTTTAATTTTGTTGTTTATCTCTCTATGTTGCATAGATGAACTGTTCTTCAATAGTAATACTGCTAAATATGTTAAATAAATACACCTGTACTTACTGCAGAATAGCTTGCACACTAGCAGTAATGTTCCTGTGCTCTGGTTATGCTGGGGGCTTTTATAAACAAATGTGTGCTGTTCAGTATTTGTCACTGCAAAGCTGGATGACAGGAAGCAGTCTGATTATAAGCAAAGTTTATCCAGAATAAAATTGATCAGAAATTACCCAAGAAAGCTGTAAAATCATGTTGACTTCAGGGAATATACATTCAGTGACTGTGCTTGAAATATTTCCTTAGGTGCTGTCTATGATACAAGCCATTATAACGCTTTACTTAAGGTCTACCTTCAGAATGAGCATAAATTTTCTCCGACGGAGTTCTTGGCCAGAATGGAGGAAGCTCACGTGCAGCCCAATCGAGTAGGTATTCTCTAATGGTATCTTTTTTCTTACTAGTGATATCTGTTTACTGGATAGAAATCGTTAACTTCCCCTTCTTGTTTTTTGTAGGTTACATACCAAAGGTTGATTGCTGCTTACTGCAATGAGGGTGACATTGAAGGAGCAAGGTATTCTTTTGCATTTATGTTTAAAGGGATTTCTAAGAAATCTGTTCTTCGTATTCTCTGCCATTAGTGTTAAAACTCACTTCAGTGTAATTTTTATAAATTGAGCAGAGCATATTAAGTATAATTTATTGAAGCAGTGCAAAGCAGTTTTTTAGAGAGAGCTGGAGCCTACACAAACAAAAATGAGTGATAGACCTGTGTTCTTATCAAGTTGTATTTAAGTTGCTCACAAAATAACTTTTGTCATTTCTATAGTGAGTGTGGAAAAAGTATGAGGTTAGGAGGGGTTACTGCCTGTGTAAGAAGATGGCTACATGTGAGGATAAAGTGGACTAAGGAGCGAAAGTAGTAGTTCTTTCTTTAATTACATGGGGCTCTGCCTAGCTGTCTAACATTGGTTGCAGTAACTTCTAAGTTGCAGTGGTAGGATTGCTAGGCATGCGGAAAAAAAAAAAGAAACAGGAATCCAAGCCCCACCCTTACACCTGTGCATATATCCAAGTGACAAACACATTTTGTGTGGAAAAAATGAAAATGACCAAATCGTGACCATATTATGCAGCATCCCAAATATCATGGCTCAGTGACATCAGTGTTCTTGTTTGATATAGTCTTTTCAAAGAAAAAAAAAAATCTAATTACTGTTGTTTTTGTTTGTTTTGTTTTTTGCAGTAAGATTCTTGGGTTTATGAAGAACCAAGATCTCCCCATCACTGAAGCAGTATTCAGTAGCCTTGTGAAAGGTCATGCAAGATCAGGGTAATGTCAATATATTAATACCTTTTCCTAAATTTTGTACTACTTTTGAGTTTTACTACAGCGTAAGGGGATATTGTGTAGTAAACTTACATGCCACAAAACAGCATAATGGTTTTGCATGGTAATGTAAAGGATCATTTTCCTATGCATTTTTGAAGCAGACAGGGCTTATTTAGCAAAGGAAGCAGATTATTCTTACATCTGAAAATTCTGCNGATTTTTAGAAATTTTTTAGAGTTTGCTTTGTTAAAATAGGTTTCTTTGTGCTCGTTGCAGCCTTTGTTTCCAATTCTTAATAACTTAACGAGGAAATGTGGAAGTGACAGTAAACAGTGTTGTTATTAATTCTGCTGAGAATCTTTCTTTTGAATTCTTTTAGAGATATCAAGAGTGCAGAAAATATCCTCTCAGTGATGAGGATGGCCGGTGTAGAGCCAGGTCCAGACACNATTATTCTTACATCTGAAAATTCTGCATTTCAAAACAAATTACTAATGTACTGTTTGAAAATTTGCTTCATTTAAACTCTTGAACTTTTTCACTGTTTAAGTTAAAAGAAGGTTCTAAGTAATACGATAATGAAAGGATTTTTAGAAATTTTTTAGAGTTTGCTTTGTTAAAATAGGTTTCTTTGTGCTCGTTGCAGCCTTTGTTTCCAATTCTTAATAACTTAACGAGGAAATGTGGAAGTGACAGTAAACAGTGTTGTTATTAATTCTGCTGAGAATCTTTCTTTTGAATTCTTTTAGAGATANCAATTTAACTTTGGAATGCTTTCTATCTCTACAAGAGGAATAATACTGAATTTTATAACTTGTTTCCTCATAGCAGAAATGTTTTTTATTTTTTTTCAATCTGAGTAGCTGGTTGGCTGAAAGCATTCTTACATGTTATGAAAAATATTTGTCTATTGATAGTTGCTTTTCACACTATGAGAAGACATGATGAATAATGCTTGCCAGTGAGTGATTTAATAATTCAGGGTTTTTTCAAGAGACAAATATTGTATGTGATATATATATATATGTGTGTGTACATATATATGAGGTAAACCTTGATTATCCTGCTCCTGTTG